>CAIGQZ010032461.1:14600204-14635207 GCA_903798205.1 Danio tinwini | reverse complement strand
AAATAAAGTTAAATAAAATAAAATAAAGTAACGTAAAATAAAATAAAGTAAAAGAAAATAAATTAAAGTAAAATAAAATAAAAGAAAGTAACGTACAATAAAGTAAAAGAAAATAAATTAAAGTAAAAAAAAATAAAAGAAAGTAACGTACAATAAAGTTAAATAAAATAAATTAAAGTAATTTTTTTTTACTTCAAACTTGATATTTCATCAAGTTATAGCTATGCATTTTTAATTATATTAACAATGATATTTCTAATAATCACACCTGGCGGCCCTCCAGCAATATTGCCATGACTCACGGATTGAAAACCACTGTTTTATGTAGTAAAAAAATTATAATAAAATAATAATAATAATAAATTAATTAATTAATAAAATAATAGTTACAGCTAAAAATTACAGTAGACAATAAAATCATAAAAATCTTGCTATGAAGCCAATCAGCATATCTGAAAGACTTTGGAAGGATCATGAGACCCTGAAACTGAAATAATGGCTGCAGAAATGTTGGGATAGAAGTGCACTTTTGAAAATATTAAAACATTTATTTTAATCGATTTTTCACTTGTATACACTATAATTAACTTTTTTTCTGTTTTTGATTAAATAAATGCAGTCTTGAATTTATAAAAGAATTAATTAAACAACATTAAAATGTCTACTCAAACTGGAACGGTAGAGTAAATATTCATTTATATAGTACAAACAAGATGATCATTATTAAGTCATTCTAATATCATTCCAAACTAGTAAGAGAATTGCTTTGTATGAAAACTGTGAAATAATATATCAAAATGTCCTAAAGGCAGACTATTTTTGCTATTTATCATGTTCTCTGAAGCTTATATACAGTAATAGCTCAGTGTGAGGAAGGGACCAAAATTCTGGAGCATTTTCAGACCTTCTGCTCATTATTATCAGAAAATTATGGTGGCAAAAATGTTAGTGAACATTCTTCAGATGTGAACTTTTGGGTTTCACAGAAAAAAAAGAGAAAGTAATCTGATTTTAGCACAACATGAGCGAGCAAATAATGACTGACATTTCATTTTTGGGTGATTTCATTAGAAAAAGTCTGAATGAGAGCATGTCCACATACAGTCTTTGGTCTTTTATCGGGTATTCTAGGCGACATGATGAGCAGCAAGGCATTTCATTATCCCAGAGAGAGTCACAAGCACAGTGATGGCCGCTCTCAGAGTTTTAGCACCACAGAGAGGAGAAGGAGTAAAAGTCGTAATGAATAAAATGGATGGCTAATAAGAAAGAAAGAGAGAGGCAGATCAAGCCCGATATAAAATCCAATGTTGAGTAACCATGGAAACCTAAATAAATCTCCATGACTGCTGTGTAATTAATTATACTTCCCTTCTGCCCCTCTAGACCTAAATCTGACTATTTCACCCAAACATTGTCATTACACAAGCCACCATAATGCTAGGGCAGATAGTAGGGTTATCTGATCTTTATCATAGATCATCATATCTTAATTGGGTCACACTTTACAATAAGTTTCATCAGTTAATGTTAGCTAATGCATTTACTTATATGAACAAACAATGAACAATACATTAACTACAGCATTTGTTCATGTTAGTTAACGAAAATACAGGTGTTAATTGTTAGTTCATGTTAATTCACGGTGCATTAACTAATGTTAACAAGCATGAACTTGGATGTTAACAAGGCATTAGTGAATGTTAAATTATGATTCATAAATGCTGTACAAGTGTTGTTCATGATTAGTTCATGTTGGTAAATGCCTTAACTAATGAACCTTATTGTAAAGTGTTACCCTTAATTGTTATAATAATGTAAGAGCAGACATTAATGAGCAAGTTACTCACTTTGACAAATAAACCAAAATATGTTCAGAAAAAAAAAAAACCTGCATGAAGCCTATTAGAATCCAGCTCGACTATGACTCAAGTTGCGCATAAAATATAATTAATATCACACAAACAGGAGTGCAGCTTTCCTAAATACGACAATGTTAGTTGTGATGTCATTTTATACACTTCAACAAAACAAGTCAACATGGAGTGAGGTAGGGCTGCACGATATTGGAAAAATTGGACATACCTGTATTTTGTTTTGCTTTGATGTATATTGCGATATGAATAAAATTTCACCAGATGATTTGAATAGCTCTATTTGAAAAGATTTGATTAATTTTAATGGGTCCTTGTTGACCATGTTGTTAAATACCAATTTATATCCCTTTTTATTTATTTCTGTATATATCCATATCCACATATCATTCACCCATCAAATCTTGACCTGTTGCATCAGGTTCTGGAGTGCAGGTCTCAGGTCAGACGAGCAAGATTTCATTAATTTAGATTGACTGGGATGATCAAGTCATTTTCCACACAGTGCAAATGCAAAAAATATAAAATATTACAAGCAAAAATAAATAAATAAACAAACAAACAGTGATTTATGCTTTTCTGAGGAGTGTAAAATTGAATGTAAAATAACATGGTCATCATTATTTAAATAATTGAAAAGTTATAATATTCGACAATATCTTTACCTTTTAATCTTTACTAAATAATCTAAACCTGTGATGTGACTTTTGCGGACACACAAATTGCGATATCGATGCTAAAGCGATATATTGTTCAGCCCTAAAATAAGGTCTTTTTTCCACCAACAAACATAGGCTACGTTGTTCACACTGCAGCCAAATGTGGCCCAAATCAGATTTTTTTGCCCACATGTGACTCAAGGAATGACAGTGTGAACAGCCCAAACCGCATGGAATCTGATCTTTTCAGTTCAGATTTGTTCCACTTTCTTATGTAGTATTAAATCAGACACAGATCTGCGACCGCAGTGTGAACGATTATGTAGGATTTTATGTGACTTTTACATAATCTTTGCGCGACATGCGTCATCTTTCTGTGCTGCAAACATCATCTATTCCTCAGCAGCATAGTAGAATGGCACACAGGGCAAATACTTTACCACAGAAAGTAGGTTGTTCATTTTGAAAAAAAAACATTTGAAGGCAAAACTGGTGCTTGTTAACCCATCTGGTTAACGATTGGGGCATGGGTTGATCGTGAAGCTGAAGAGCGTGGGCGGTGTTGCGGATAGGGGATGATTGGGTAAACGAGGGGGGAACTTTCTCTTTAGGAGAAAAAAGGGCAGGTGCTCAAGCAAATGAGTATTTATAGTGGGTCAGTTTAGGAACAGAATCTGTTCACACTGCAAATCTGATATTGGCCACATTTATAACAACAATGTGAACAGCTATGCAAAAAAATCAGATCTGAGAAAAAAAATCTAATTTGAGCACTAAGCCTTGCAGTGTGGACATAGCCATAGTTCCAAACAAAGGGTTTTGTTCCTGAATTTGTGTGTTTAACCAATCATTTGAGTAAATGATTCAGTGATCCATTTGTAAAGACTTGCTGTATAAATTAATGGAACAAATCTTTTTAATTAAAGATTCAGTGAATCAAATATTAAGGTGGCAATTTTTGTGTCAAAAACTATGTTTCCATCCACCAATTTTTATGTGCATTTTGAATGTGTATAAAAATGGTTGATGGAAATGTTAAGATGAGAATAAATTTTGAAAATGCACATGAACAATTGTATGCACATACAAACTTTACATTCAATAAGAAAAAAATTGCATCAACTACGATGGAAACACTTTTACCGAGCAAATTACACATTCTTTTGTTTTTTTAAGAGATCATGTGGTGATAAAAATGTGTATGGACAAAACAGCAGGCTGAGCACATTGTAAAACATCTGAAATGTTGTTTTAGTCATTCTAAAACACCTTAACCATTTCAGTATTAGTGTTATAATATTATTATCTCCAGAATTGTCAAGAGCGTCTGCGCTTTGCGTCTCACACCTTCAAATGCCACCATGTGTCTTCTTTATTTATTAAATAAAGAAAAGATTTCTTTAGTTTCTCCTACCGCAGCAAACAACTGTAAGTTTTTATTTTTTATAATTGGTGTCAGATAATCAGGAAGTAATCATTTTGTTCTCTTTGGCTCATTGGATGGAAACGCAGCTTTATTTGCACATATTTTATGCGAAATTCCAGTTTTGCTCATGAATTTGATTTGCATCTTTGGATGGATGCATAGCTAATTATACATGACAAGATTAAGCAGTCAAGGCACAAAAACACTCGCCTTAAAATTCATTGGATTTGTTTACCAAACAATACTGAATGTAAAAACCTTTCTTCATGCAGAACAAATAAAGTTCAAATCGGAGTTCCTCCATGGACATATTAGGTGGTGGACTGCATCAGCATCGCTTATTCCTTGTTATTCCTCCGCATTCTTTCTTTTATTTGAACACACCAAACATACAGTGAACTAGCCTATAGCCTTTGTTTACTTATGTCTGTATGATCAAAATCAGAGAAATTTAAGCTTATTCAATATTATATGATAGATCTGTGAGTGCGCCTGAGCTTCTGACAGACATATCATCATTTATCATTGCTTAATATCGCAGCAATGATGCTCAGTTGTTCAGTTTTCACAGTGTGAGTACCGCAACACTGTCCTGACAAACAGATCTTTGCACATGAACACTAGTGATGCTTTAATATTTTATCATTATAAAATACAACTATAAGTTTGTATTATATTTTATTTTTACCTGTATTAAAAACTGAAAAAATAATAATAATAAAAAAAAATATATATATATATACTGCTGATATTAACAAATGTTAATACTAATTTTAAAAATGACAAACGGTTTAAAGTTTTGCCTTTCTTCCTCACCAATACATGTTTTTTTGTGTACTGTTTCAACCCTACATCATTCTTTGTCTACTGCTAAGGTGTTCTGTGTGCAAAAGGATACAGCCATAATCCATTAGCATTGCATTAACAAACCTGACTAAATGGAAAATAAAGACTGTCCTCTTACCGACAAGCTCATATATGTCTGCATTACGTCATTACTCCGAGACTTATCTCAGAAAACAGAAGAAGAAGCCACAAAGTGGTTTTTAGTCTCTGCACTTTGATAGATGCCAGAAGATACGACTATTGTGGTCTTGAGTGCTTGATAGTGTTAAATCAAATGAGATCTTCTCCAACGGCAGGCGTCTCCAGTGAGAGCCACTTTAGATGGGCCGACCGATAGGGGTCAAGGTAACGGGAAATGTGCGGGAGGCGAGTGAAGGACGCACAAGCAGCAGCCGGACGCTCCAGTCTTATGGTGACTCAGCATTAGCTCCTTTACAAACTTCAGACGAACATAAATTATCATCTTATCAGCTTCTTCCCAAAAACAGAAAGCAGGAGGAGAGAGTTTGATGGAAAATGCCCATGGTTCAAGAATATATAGATAAACAGAAGCAAAATAATTCACAAAAATGAGAAGGCAGAACACATAAATGACTTTAAGGCTGGATGAAATTATAACGCTGTTGGAAGTTCTCATAGACTACATTTAATATGTCTCTAGGAAACCAGAACCAGCCTCTAGATTTCATGCGTTTGATTCAAAGGTTTGAAAGCAGTTGTTTCAGATATGCGTAGGCTCGCATCTGACAATGCTTTCAGCCACAAAGAGCTGCGTTTAACATATTTTACAATATTTCGATACATTGGAGTACTTTGTGTACACAAAATAGGCACAAAAGTGTGTCTGTGTGGGCCTGGACATGAAGCACAAATGCCTGTTGTGACTCAAATACAAACTCTTTCTTCGTGTACGAACCTTGCAGAGTGAGCTGAGGTTGTAGCCGAAGGACTGGGCGTTCCTTGATCCGGCGTTCATGAAGTTCCCCATGAGCAGAATGAGCTCCAGGAGCCTGCTGAAGGGTTTGCTCTTCCTCACTTCGTCGCAGGCTGCGTTCACCGCCATGATGTCTGGACGCAAGTGATTGACCTGCTCCTCAAACTGCAGCTTAAACAGGATGGAGTTGAGCCTGGGCCTCAGACGTTTCACACTACTCATCTAGAAGACAACAAAGATGAAAAGAAGCAGAAATATCAAATTGTACGCTTGTGATATTAAATCTAATGATGCCTGTAAATACAATAGTACAAGCCTACTTTGTTTATGAATTAAACAAGTACAGTGGGAGAAGTAAGTATTGCACACATCATTTCTCTCAGAAAACATATTTTTAAAAGTGCTGATGACTTGAAACTTTCAGCAGATGTTGGTAACAACCAAAATAAACCACCATATGCAAAGAAAACAAAACCAATTAGTTTAAAAATTAAGTGTAATACAATGAAATGATGCAGGGAAAAAATATTGAACACATGAAGAAAGGGAGGTTTAGAAAGGCAGGGAAAGCCCAGACAGCAGCTGAAATCTCTCAGTAGTTCTTCAGCAACCCTCTGTCCTTTGTCAGTGTAAATTAACATGAGATACTTCAGTCGAACATCTACATTATCAGAATGATGAAAATGAAACCAGGGTGGACATTTAAGCAAGACAATGATCCAAAACAAAGCCAAGGAAACTCAAAAATGCTTTCAGAGAAAAAAAATTAAGCTGTAGAATGGCCCAGCCAATCACCTGACTTGAATCCAATAGAAAATACAAATTAAAGATCAGATTTTATAGACAAGACCCACAGAACCACCAAGATTTTTACACTCTGTTGAAGTCTGTGAAAAACTCACCAGAGACTTCATACTCCATATGAGAGGCGCCTTTAAGCTGCCATCACCAAAAAGCCTTTTATATAAAGTATTAAATACATTTCAGTAGTACTTTCTCCTTTTGTTATTACATTGGTATTATTTTTGTAGCATTTGTTATTTTTATGCTTGTATTGTTTGGGTTTTTACCCAAATCTGGTTAAACTCCAGGTCAACAGGTCCTTTAGAAATAATATTTGGTGAAAAAAAATGATGTGTTCAATACTTATTTACCCCACTGTATATCTGCAGTCCTGCTGCTTTGCAGTACATAGATGTATGGAAGCTTGTTTCCACTGCAAAGAGAAAATTTAACGTCAGCTTTTTTTTTAATATGATTTTTTATTAATATTTTTTTATGACCGCATTATATACCATTTAACTGTACAACAAGACTACAAGAATAAAGCAAGAATTGCATATTGTAAAAGTGAAAAGTGCATATTATTATGTCACACTTCTATTGCAAAAATGCTGACAGAATCAGATAAATGGTTCAATTTAAAATGTTTTCATTCAAGTAAAATTGATTTCAATAATGAGTACAACAGCATGTGTGAATGTAATCCAAAGCCTGCATGCAAATATATGTGTATGTAGTGTGTATTTAAGTGTTGGGAGGGAGGGTTGAGGAGGACACAATTTGCCCCATAAAAGCCAATTAGTTATCACAAATTAAGGGTGTAATTAAGATACTCCAATACCAAGATGTGATTAATATGTCTAGAGTTGTTTTCCATAATCAGATATCATCTCGCGTACTTGCACGCACAGTGCAATCAGTCTGTATGTGTGTATAAATAAATCCAGGGAGCATTTCATCATCCGAGACCAAAAAATAAATAAATAAAAAAACTAAAGCACAACAAATCCAAACCGAAACAAAGGAGCTGATGGAAAGGGGGAAATAAGACGAGGAAAAGAAAATAGGGCAAAGTGAAATGCCTAATTTATGTGCTTAAATATTCAGCACACTATTAGCAGCCATCTTCTGTGTGTCAGACAGAGCTAATCTGCAATAAAACAGACTCCGAATCAAATCTCTCCCAACTATAAAAAATTGATGGGGATGTGTACACTCTCCCCTCAGAAATGATGCCCACAAACACCACATCCAAGTAATTATTTATCAAAGTGTAGACAGAAAGGCAGATCAACATACACTTGCCAGTCATTTTTTTAGGTACACTTTTGCTACAACTGCCTTAATGCAGCATTTCCCAACCCTGTTCCTGGAAACACTCCAACAGTACATATTTTGGATGCCTCCTTTATCTGACCCATTCATTTCAGGTTTCGGAGTCCCTTCTAATGTTCTGATGAGTTGATTCTGGTGTGTTTGATTAGGGAGAGGTTGAAAAGGTGTACTGTTGGTGTGCCTTCAGGAACAGGGTTGAGAAACACTGCCTTAATGGACCCAGATTTCTGAGTTTCAAAAGCAGAAACCGTCATAGTTGGGTAAACTTAAAGAGCATTGATGGGAGAGTACTACGTTTTTTTAGGGGGTTTTTTGCATTCCTGTTTGCTCAAACAATAAAAAAAAAACTCAATGACAATGTTTTCATGAGTTAAAAAAAAAAAAAAAAACTATTGTGTGAGACTGGTAGTGGCAGCAAGAACAATAGCTCCTTTCACACAGTGATACCGATATATATCGTATTATATATATAAAAAATTGCAGAACGACTTTACCGGTTATCTAAAATATGTGCTATTTACACAGGCAAGGACGTTCCGGAATTTTCCCGTAAAGGGCCATTCACAGATCCATTCCAAACTACTGGCAAATTCTGATGTCATTAACCAAAAATAAGCTCTAAACGGCTACACTTGTATTAAACATGAAGACGTTAGACGTTTTCTTGATGGCTTCACTTTTATTTAAAGCTTTAGCATTCATGCAGCTGCTTTTGTCCCAGAGACAGACCAAATAATGGATATTGTGAACAACATCGATGAAAAGATATGGAGGAACACTTTAGCATACTGAGATATACATTTCAGTTTGTGCTGCAGCTTGTGAGATACTTTTCAAAACAAAAGACTCCCGGTGTTGTAAGCTACTCAAATCTGACTCATAGGAGCGCTCCTTCACATGCACGAGCGTCACGCAGGTAAACTCACAGCGCTTTATCATTTAAAAGCATGTTATCGATAATTTTTTCCACAGTTGGCACTAATATCGAACATAGAAACATTATATGACTAACAAGCAGCAGCTAAATGTGTCTGGAGAAGGATTTAAAGGTGTTTATTTTTATAAACAGCTTGATTGTCCAGAGTAGACCAGATTGGTCAGAGTAGACATTCACGTCAGTGTCAGTGCATTCTAAACGTGAACGTGCTCTTTCCGGTAATTTTCCTTCAGCGTTCACACAGAGCAGCTTACTGGGAAACTACCGGTAATAGTACAACTTCTCTTTCCAAAAAATTGCCAGCAATTTTGTCTGTGAAAAGGAGTTAATGTCAAATGTACTGTCCTGCCCATAGAATAGACTCTGGATTGGAAACCGTAATTATTACTATTTTTATTTTGTAATTGCCACGCAAATATGAAATACAAAGTATAGCTTTGTTAAAATATACACTTTTTTATCAAAATATTAAAAACTTTCAAAGATTTAAAATGCTGATGACCATTAAACACATCATCACACCATGTAAAGTGTCAATTCTTTAAGATTTAACAACGTTCTGGAAAAAATCCTCAGCACATTTCTATATTAACATGACAGCATCACATAGCTGCTGCAGATTTGTAAGCTGCACCTTCATGATGCAAATCTTCTATTCCACCACATTGCAAAGGTGCTCTATTGAAGTGAAATCTGGTGGCTGTGGAGTTAGTTTGAGTAAAGTATAGTGAGCTCATGGTTATGTTTAAGAAACCAATCTGAGATTATTTGAGCTTTGTGACATTTTTTTTTACCCTGCTGGCAGGAGGACAATCATCCAGTCTCAGATCCTACAATGGTCAAAAAGGGATGAGCATAAACACCAACAATCCATTGGTAGGCTGTGGTGTGGAAACAATGCTCAGTAAGTAAATATTCACCAGACCAATAGACAAACACCAGCAGCCTGAACCACTGATACATGGCATGCTGCTGCTGTAGCTCATCTGCTTCAAGGTTTGATTATACCAGAAATTATCCTCTACAGACCTCAGTCTTAACAAGTCATTACGTACATCAATATGCTGTTGCTTACTATCAGCTAAACCAGTCTGGTCATTCTCCTCTGACCAAGGTATTGTCACCCACAAACCTGCCGCTTACCAGATATTTTCAATTCATTCTCTAACTCCTATCAATGTGCAATTTGAACCAGCCATTTGGCCAAAACAACCATATCACATAAAAAAAAACACATTTTCCCCATTCCTATGCTTAGTTTGAACCTCGGAATGAATTATTATGTTTATCATTTAAGTAGAATGTTGTTTCAGAAGCAGAGAAAAAAATAACATATTATTATAACAAACAAACAGCTACTTTTGTTTTCTTCTTTAGAATAAACGATGCACTGATGAACTGTATACAACAACACCAGAAAAATAAACACACTAAACAGGGTCAATTTAGACATTATGTTGTCTAGACATTTCACACCTCAATTAGAATGGCATCTTCAGTAGCAAATATTCTCTTTGATCAGTTCTGGGAGCCTTTTCGCAGTCTAGTTCAAAGTAGCACATTATTTCTGAACAAAAGCGGCTATGTATATGTGGGTGTTTCTTTAACTACAGACACCTCTGGCTTTGTGGACTTCAAAACCTTTTTAACTAGTCACACGGTTAAAAATACAACTTATTTTTTCAGTTCAGCAATCAAATTGACAGTTCATAAACAACAATTTCATATCTTATTAATGTGCACACATTTATTTATTATTATTTGTTTATTTTAGTATTATTTCACTTTTTGTTTAGGCCAGGCCAGTTAAGTTTATTTAAAACAAATTTCGAGAGGATTACGTGCTTATGATTTACCACAGCTGGTCCAGCATTAGCTAATCAAGATCCTAATCAAGATCCTCCTTTTCACCTAGTTTAGGCGGCCCAGCGGTTAGCACTGTTGCCCCACAGCAAGAACACCACCGGCGGTTGTCCGCGTGGGTTTCCCCTGGGTTTCCCGATTTCCTTCCACCATCCAAAAAAATCTGTCATAAGTAAATAGACTAAGGCAAATGGGCACTATTGTCTAGCTCCCAGCATCAGTATTTGTCCTTCTTAAAGGAGTTCACCTTCACATCAGCCGGGGAGTTTTTGAGATCTACCTGAGCTTAATCTCCCCTCTCGCCCTGCGAACGGGAGGGAGCTCTGGGCTCGAGGATTCCTTGAGCTCAGGGCTCTCTCCTGGGACAGCATGCCAAACAAGCTTATTGTAAATTTTTTTTCAAAGTACACATGAAAAAAAATACTGTATTTGTTTGATCTGGTTAAGGAATACTGTAATATTAAGAAATATTAAACAATTAAACATAATCGTTAATGTATTAATGCAATAGCAAGTATCTTGTAGATATCAATCAGTAGTCATTCATAACCTGGTGATCAAAAAACATTTCTTATAAATATTAATGCTGAAAACAGATGTGCCACTAGACAAAACACTGGGTACGTTTAAATGGACACCAAGAATCCAATTTTAAATACGATTAAGACATTACTCTGATTAAGAGTCTACTATGTAAACAGCAATTTCTGATTACCTTAGTCTGACTTATATTATTATAATCATAACTCATAACTGACTAATATTATCAGTCATAATCGTGGAGACATGAGGAGTATGCTGATTTTAAATGCATTATTGAAGTGCAGTACCGACATGTAAACACTGCAATCAAACTATTACCAATGTGTAGGATTTTCACCGCATTTTTCTATACCCACTCGACTGTTTGACACTATTCTCTGCACCTACAGAGTCAGTGAAAAAACCACAGACACCTGCATTGTAAAATGCTAAAGTTTTTTCCCATGCAGCGTGTGGTATAAAATTCCATTAAAACAACACTCTCCCAGAAGTTCAAACTCACATCCAATATCTCGTTTGTCAAGGGGGCATGCATGAAATGTTCCTGAACAAAAGTGAAAGTGCCAAAACGCAGTTAAAGTCAACAAATTAAAAATGAAACGCCCAAAATTACATGAAACTCCAGAAGAAATGTGGATAGCGTGGTGGCACAATAATGTTAATCAAATTATGTGCTATAACATACAATACAGGATCATGAAAGGGAAAAAATGCAACTCATGTAAACGTCTCAATCATATTTTTGTCTTATTCAGATTAAGGCAAATCATTTGATTACTGATGTCCATGTAACCATAGTCAAGTCTGTCCTTTCCAAGAAAAATCATTTTGTTTTGGAGAAAAATATACAATATTTATACCATTTTCATGTATACCACAAGGTTCCAAACTCCTAAACTAAATATTAGTTTCACACAACCTTTACAGATTTATTTTTTTAGTTTTACTACCTTCAATTTCACATTTCATTTAATGAATTACATACTTTGTTTACATACGTTTGCTTTAGAAAACAAGCTATTTTAAGCGTGTTTTTTTTTTTTTTTTTTTGCTACCCTTCACATAAACAATGCATGTTGTGCATTAAAGTACATGAAACCAATTCAAATCTATCCACCCTTAGGGGAAACGGCATGATTCCAGCTAAACTCTACAGCACCAAGTCCTCAAGATAAGACATTTAAATCACCCTTTAAAGTCTAAACTCAAATATACCTGCAGACAGGGAGGAGGTAACACTGGTGTGCTGCCACTCAGCATGTGACCGTATTCAGACAGGAACGACTTTTCCACAGTTTTAAGTATTATTCTTTATCAGGAAGCTAAATCATCATTTCACAGAACCACCCAGAGTGCCTGCTCAACAACAGAGGGGTTTCAAATGCGTGTGTGTGTGTGAGCATCCCAGCAGACCCTGAACATACTCTCTGCATCTCTAGTGTATATGGCCTGTTGGAAGACTCAATAGGTTTCGGGACAACACACACACACACACTCCTGTTTTATCTTCCAGCCTCTATTGTCTGGCTGAGTTCGTTTGCCTGATTTAAACTTTTTCTCTTTGTGCACCTTGAACTTAGACCTGCTAAAAAACGGTTGCTACGGCAACAGGAGGTTTCTCTTCTCCAAGAGTTTTCCGGTAAGATGTGTAATTCTTTACGCTCAGCTTCACCTGACTAAAGCGAAACAGTTTATCAGAAGCTAAAAATACAGCATGCAGCCATTAAAAGCATTTATTTGGAGAATCAAAACAGATGGCTAAAATAGAAGTATCTCACACACACACACACACACACACACACACACACACACACACACACACGAGTAAAAAATAAGCTTACACACAAACACCTCAGGATCTTCAGGGACTGGTAGTTGCACATGCCTCTAATGTAAGGTCCACTTAGCAGGCAGCAAACAAAGAGTTCAGAGTTCTAGCTCCAGAAAAGAACAAAGAATACAAAACTGCTTGCAATGGCACTATGGGAGATTAAGAATTCCCTTTGAACTGGATAGTACTCTGAACTGCAAATGCATCGTTTCCTGCTGCCCACGCATGCATAAACCACAGCACCATATCCCTCATTATATAATAAACACCCCAAACACAATGACAGGCCACACTGTTGCATGAAACAAATCTTGTGTCTGTCTTTTACTTCCAATTAGGGCTGCCCAATATATTAGGAATGTCCAGATCCGTTCAAATGATTGGCAATCAGGCCCGATCATGTGTTTCAGACTCGATCGGAATCAGATGTTACCTCTCAATCAGGACAGCTGCACCTTTAGCAAATGCCTACAGTACGAGGACTTTCATGATAATTTATGAGCATCACAAGTGGTGGATCTGTTTGAAAAAATATTTGACTGCGTGTCACTGCATCCTAAACGACTAAAACAATGTAACTAAAGAAATGTCCACTGTGCTGAACGAGAGCACTTCTCTTCCTGTTAAACTGAACAGTCGCAACATCGATGACGTAAGTGTGCTAAGGTTTGAAATGCAAATGGCAGTGTGAGTGCAGTCCAAGGGGGAGACGGGAGGGAGGGCAATCACCCTTCAGCACGGTTCAAGGCAACTGTACCTAGTGTGAGCACGCCCTAAGTTGAGGTGCTATTTGTTTTTATATTAGATTTACTAAGTCCAAAAGTGAAGAATTTATGTTATTACGTGATTGTTGAAGCTACCTCACAGAAGTGCTCTGTTTGTTAACAGAGTTGTTGAATGTTAAAATAAGGTTAATTAAATCCAAAATAAGGAACATCCTGCATCTGTTTCTTCGCTCTTCTTTATTCTTTTTTAATGTATTATAGAAGTATCGGTTCGGGTTTTGGTATCAGTATATACTCAAAATCAAATGACTCTGACTCAACCTCAAGGCAAAAAAAAAAAAACGTAATAGACACATCACAAGATATATGCAATGTTGAGTTTGTATTATAAACTATCATTTGCATGTGTTTTTGATGGCGGGAATTGTATAATGATTTTAAAAACATTCAGGCATAAGAAATTGTACCACTTGTGACTTAAATAACGATTCATTTTATTGAATTATTCAATTGCTGTGTTTGGGGACAGTAGGATTTTTAAATGTTTTAAAATAAGCTTATCATGCTCAGCAAGGCTGCATTTATTTAATAACAAATACAGTACAAATTGTGAAATATTATTGCACTATAAAATAACTCTTCAAAAATTGTTTATCATTTAATTTAATAACTTATTCTAGTCATTTTAAAGATGAATTTTCAACTTCATTAATCCAGTCTTCAGAGTCTGTCTATCACTCTAATATTTATTATTATTATTATTATTGATGGTAATAGTAATAAAAGCAATAATGACTGGATTAATAATTTTATTTAAAACTGCATACGATAAGAAAGCAGGTATTTAACATAAAAAAAATTAAACAATAGATTTTTTTACATGTAATAAATGCTACCTTGATGAACAGAACAATTGTCTTTTAAAAAAACAAACAAAAAAACTGACCCCAAACTTTTGACCGTTAGTGTATATCGCAAAATAAAAAAAATGCAATGCTACATTTTTCCAATATTGTGCAGCCCTACTTCCAATTAATTTTCTTTAAATCCACAAAAGCAAGTCTCAATGCATTCCAGAATGTCTTTAAAAGTCATGCGCAATCAGCCTAAGACAATGGAGCTGAACAAACTAGTTAGAAGCTCATGTTGGCAAAAGCCCATAATTAATTTGTAGATCTCTAGCGGGGTCGGTCGCTGATCTGTGCCCTGGGCAATTGAGCTGACTGATTGATCAATTATTCAGCAGTGAACATTATGCACTTAAACCATGACAAACTCCACCACCATCACAAAAAAAATAAAAAGAGTTATGTAAAGTGGAGCCTGATAACTTTGCTGAAAGTCGAGACAAGCTCTGAAATTGCGATCACACATTTTGAGGTGAGCTTAATTAACATTTCAACTGACAACTCCTAAATATAATAAAGCAGAACATATGACTATTAAACTCAACATTTGACAGTAAAATCTAACACAAATACACTGTTAACCTTAACTTCAAGCATTGACATCACTGAAAATATAAATTCTAAATATATATAGCATTCTATAAAAAAAAAGTGCCAGTTCAATGTGCACAAGACAAGCAATAACTTTAGTTTTTTCCCAAAAGTGTAAACACGGGAACTTTCAAAACATTGCTGTATTTGTTGGAGCAGCCGGCTGAACCTAGAGACTGTAACCAGTTTAAACTAACAAGCGTATAAAACATAAATTTTTAATTCAAACCTGTATCCACTTCGGGATAACTGAGTAATAAGCAAGAGTTGTTTCCAAGCTGCGGAGAAAACCAGGTGACCTTCAAAAAACACATTGGAAAGACAGCTTGATCATGCAGGTTTACACTGTGCAACATATAAAAGATCATGCCTTTCCATATGGAGCATGCTGCACAACTTTTGTTACTATTGCAAATGTTCTTCTAGCTGGACTTCCACCTCCTGCAATCAAAGCACTACAAATGATTCAGAAAGCAATCGTCCAACTGGTGTTCAACAAGATCTCAGGAGAGCCTACATCATACTTTTCTTTAGCTCTCTGCACTGGATATCACGTGCAGCTCATACAAAGTTCAAGATATTGATGTAGAACAGTCACGGGCTCTACACCCTCCTACTTCTGCTCCACTAAAAGCTTGAGGTTTGTGTGAAAAAAAACAAAACGATTTGATTTGTTTAACAATCAAATAGGCAGTTCATAAACAACCATTTCATATCTCAGTTGTGTGTGCGAAATTAATAGATTTTTATTTTATTATTTATTTATTTATTTGTTTATTACATTTAATTTGCTTTTCAGCTTAGTCCCTTTATTAATCAGGGGTCGCCACAGTGGAATGAACAGCCAACCTATCTAGCATTGTTTTAGGCAGCGGATGTTCTTCCAGCTGCAACCCATCACTGGGAAACATCCATACACACTCATACACTACGGACAACTTAGCTTACCCAATTCACCTATAGCGCATGTCTTGTGGGGGAAACTGGGGCACCTGGAGGAAACCCAGGCGAACACGGGAAGAACATGCAAACTCCACAGAGAAATGCCAACTGACCCAGCTGAGGCTCGAACCAGCGACCTTCTTGCTGTGAAAAGATCATGCTACCCACTGCCCCACCGTGACAACCTTTTTTTAATTATTTTTATTAATTGACTCATTTATTGGTATATCTATATTATTTATTTGTATTATTTATTTATTTGTTTGTATCATTTATTTGTATCTTTATTTATTTATTTTTATTTCTTATTGAATTTGTATTATTTATTTTATTCATTTATTTTATAATTTATTTCAATTTATTTTTTATTATTTATTTATTCATTTGTTTGTATTTGTTTTTTATCTTTATCTATTTTTATTATTTATTTACTTATTTATTTTTAACTATTTATTTTTACTATTTACTTATTTATAAGTATTATTTATTTGTATCTTCATTTACTTTTTATTATTTACTTATTTATTTGTATTATTTGTTTTTATCTTTATTTATTTACTTATTTATTTTTATTTACGTATTTATTTATACGTACAAACATGGATACATTTATTTTACTCCTTGTTCACCAAAAATTGCAATAACCTGAATAAGAATAAAACAGGCAATACGGAGCGTATGAAAAATGCTGCATTTGTTTAATGTGGTTGAGGAATACTGTAATATTAAGAAATATTAACAAATATAAATGATTTTTTTCATGTATTCATATATTCACGTGATAGCATGTATCTAATTTGTATCCTTTATAAATAAAAAATACTTTTTGGAAAACAATAGCAGTCACAAAACCACCATTTTTCTACCTCTGTTCGACTAAAAGCTTGAGGTTTGTATGAACAATATGAACAAATAAATCATGCCTTGTTGTACCATCACAGAGGCAGGGCTTATTTCCTGCCAGTGCCACTCATTTTACTCTGGTGCCACTACCAACTTAAACAATTGATAAGCAATGACATTCTACTACAGTATATATATAATACAAAACTAATGCACCAAAAGTGGAAAAAAAAAACAGCACTACTTATTTGAACAAGTACAGAAGGTTGTCATTTCTATAATAAGTCATAGAAAGCAATAAGTTGTTAAGGAAGGTTGTTGTACTTGTGCTTGATCTACAAATGATAAGGTTGTTACAATTATTATTAGAAATGGTTCTGTTTTTGCTAATGAAAATACATTTTATCAAGTACAGTATGTAATAATTTAAACATAGATCCCAATTCACATTCCTCCCGCTCTTAACTCTAAAGTTAATTATACATTTCTAAACTACAAAAATTGCAATATTAGCATGATTTTCTAGCTTGTTCTATTCTAAATGACCTCTGAAACTTTTTATTACAAGCACTTCTGTTGTTTATTTTCCCTTTTATGATTAATGCCTTGTTGAATCCCTCATTTGTAAGTCACTCTGGTGTCCACTAAATGAATAAATGTGAAGGTAAAACAGTAAAGACAGCTAGGTTAAACCTGCAATATGTGTCGGGTCGACCACATGCATTTTCCATTACGTAACAGTCTGGGGTTTTTTTTCTCACTTCAGAAACTGCATCTCGGGTTGTACAATATGTATTTGTTTTGTTTGTGACAGGATGATGATATCAGTTTCAATTTAGGAGATTAAATCTTGTGTACAGGAACAGACACAACATTGATCTTAGTAAAGGTTTAAATAAAGAGTGATTTATGACCTCTAAGTGGACGTGTCACTAGACTGAATGTCTAACGTCTGAAATTGAAAGGAAAGCTGTTTAGGATTGGATATAAAGGGCCAGCAATGCGTACTAAGTGTGTGAGAGAGATTTACTGAGTGAATACTAATGAAATGGGTATGACCTAGATATTACAATATTGAAGTGGTTTATGATTGTGACATCATAATTTAAAATGGTTTAAAATCATACCTGGTGGGTTTTTTTTACATTCAAAATGTGCCACTTTTCCTGTAAGTATTGGATTTAGGAATAGTGTTAGGGTAAGGCCATAGAATAAGTGGATTTTACAATATAAAATACATTACGCCTAATGGAGAGTCCTCATAAATCACAAAAAACCTGCTTGTGTGTGCATGAAATTACCACGACTCCAAACTGCTCTGGTTCAGAGAGGTTGGCATATTCACTCTTGTACTTGACCAGTGCGTTCAGCTGCTCCTGTTCAGGCAGATGCTTTACCAGATTCTGAAAGAGAGAGAGAAAGAGACAAAGAATCTGTGCTACATTCATTCAATTAGCAGTTCAACTTTAACCTCCAATCTAATTGTTGCTGGTTTAGTTGTAGCTTCTTGCCACTTAGAGGAGCTTCTCATCTAAATCGACTCACTAGCATTTAATGACACACTAGACTAATTGCGGGAAAGATGGATCTCCCTTGAGCGTTTTGGGGTTAAGCTTCTCGCTCAATGTCGAAACAACACTTTTGAGCTCAGCAACCCGCAAGTTCATGCTCTACCCTTGGCTGTACTTGTACGCCAACAAATGTATTAGTAAAACCATAAGGAAAAAGATAATTGTATTGATACATACTAATCATTAACTATTTTACATTATATTCATTGTTTTGATTTCATTGAATAATTGAAATGCTAACATTACCTTTATATTAAAAGTTTTAAATGTCTATTTAATTGTATTATTTTATAGCATTTGTTTTTCAGTAACTACTCACTGCAATATGACATTTTATTTTATAAAAAAATTAATTATTCTGATAATAATACTAGTGTTTGTTTTTAATTACTATTTTGTATATATTGTTACGTTCCACATATGTTTTGTGTTCTTTTGTTTTTGTTTTCTGTTGTGCACTCTCTCTTTTCCCTGCTGTGCATTCCTGCCCCAGGTGTGTGACCATTGGTCAAGAAAGCTGTCACTCATCATTACGACGTCGCTCGGCACACAAATCAAGCGCTGGTCCGCCACATTTAAAACCCCTTCACTTGAGCTGTTTAAGAGAAGCACCAGATTCACTCACGTGGGTTCCGCCAACCAGCCTGTTTTTCAGTGTTTTGTATTATTTTTTGTGGTGTAGTTTTCACTTGTCTCTCGTTTAAATGCTTTGTTGTGTGCTTTGTAGCCTATTTTACCTGATTATTAGGAACTCGAACGATCTTTATGAGAATTGGATTATCAGTCTTTGTTTTGCTAATTGCTAACATTGTGTACTTTACGAAGACCGATTATTTTAGCTAGAATAATGTTGGGTTGTTAGTTAAATTAAAGAGTAGGTGCCACCCCTGTAATTTTATTTTGGTAGCTTGTGTATTTTAGTTTAAGCATCAAATATGCTGAAGATTAAGGTTTTGGTTCTACACTTTTTCTTTGAATAATTTGTTTAGTTGGTTGGGGTTTAGTTAGACTGCTTTGCTTTATTTATTTTTTTATGTTGGCAACACAAATATTAAGTTTGACTTCTAAATTCTTCTAAATTCTAAACTCATTGTTTTATATCATTGTTTAATAAATTATTATTTTTGTTTCACATATTTGTCTGTTGTTGTTTCTCTATTTCACCCAGCACTAGCAAACCTTACCTAATCTTACTGTACGTCTCATCCCTTTAATAACCTAAACACATAACATACCATATAAATTACTTAATAAAAACACAAATACTATAATTTGTTTTTCAATACCTATATATACTTTTTTTTACACGTTTACTATTCATTTTAAAATTATATATATATATATATATATATATATAGGGGGGGGAATGTAAGGTAATTTGTTTTTTTTTTAGCGCATTTATTGGTGTATGGCCATACCCCCAAAGCGCTTCACAATCATGGGGGGGGGCGGTTGTCTCTCGTCTCTCCATACCACCACCAGTGTGCAGCATCCACCGTATATATATATTTTTTTGTCTCTCTCTACTAATCAGTGGTTCAGACCATTAAGCAAAGACAGCATCATCATTATATATGGTTTTAACTTAAATAAATAGTAAACATCTCCTTTTCCCAATTAGCTACTCTTGTCAATCATCATCACCAAAGCTACCCTATAAAAGCCAAATACTTCACACACACACAAAAAAAAAAAGGCCTACAGCAACAAAGTAATCTTTTTTTAATGCATGCAATCAAGTGAACATGTCTATCCACAGTGTGTGTTCTCTCAAACTCACATGTACCGTTGTCACTCTCCAGGAGACCATTAAATCGCAGACATATACGGTATGGAACTCAGAGAAATTCTCATTTATTCACATACAGTATTGCGGTTCTGTTATTTTTTAAAGCCAGATCTGTAGCGCGCAGGTAAAGACATGAACTACAATATAAATCCACATTTAATTAACTGCTTATCTGTGGGGGTTCAAACTGGTTTTATTAGTAGAGTCAGAAAAAAAAGCACCTGCTTCTGAGTCTCTGACTTCAGAAACAAAACTTTAAAGCTTAATTTACTCACAGATGAACTGCTCCAGTGCATCTCCAAATAGCCACTTCATTAGTACACATGAACATGAGTCTAATAGACGGATAACCATGTTTGTCTGCATCACCACCAAAATGAAAGATTGTAAAAAGCACAGATGCAGATGGCCAATTCCGCTGTTCCCATCTCAATCATTAAGATAAATATGGGGCTGCTTTTAAGTGGTAAGTAGTCTAAAATAACAAAGCTTTGTTATGGATCTGAAGTGGATATTTTAAACCTATAATAGTGAGTGAAATGCTGGTGTGCATTAACTACTGAAGAATAGATAAAGCTGAGCCTAACATCAGTGTTGAATGATGAAAAGCAGGGAGAAATCAAAGAGACGGTGAATGTATAATGTATTTATAAAACAAAAATGAAATATATGCATTTAAATTGAGAGTAGAAATATGTCAGTCAAAAGAGATTCTGCATTGCCATACAGTCAATCTCTGGCATGACTTTAAAAAGCAGAAATTGTAGTGCTTTGGGATCCAGGCTTGATTTTACTGGCAGAAAATTAGTTCTGATGTGCATACTGAAAGTGCTCAGTACAAACACAGTGGAACTTGTTTATGGTTGTTGCATTAGAAACTTTGCAGCATCACTGCAGAACCAAGCTGATGTGTGGTCATGCCACTGCAGGTGTTCAAAAGGTTGATATTTCACAATCAATTCAAAACACTTACTATTTTGATGCTTATTTTTTTAACTCAAGTGATGCATAATGTTTTACACTGGTGCCAGACTTTCTTCAGCACACATTTGTTATCTTTTGGATTGTGTCCATCAAAAGCCCAAATAGAAAATGAAGAAATTAAATGAAAAAGAGACAAGGAGAGGTAATTATCAAAACTATAATAGCTTTTTATTATTATTAGTAGTAGCAGTACTGTTCATATTATAATACTAAATGGCCTTAATACTATAAAACCCAACCACCTCCAGAACAGCATAACTCATCTTAAATTTAATACAGATGACTGAGGACTACCATGATTACCTCACTAATATATAGAACGCAGTTATATAGCCATAACATTCAGAAACTTGAGGCAAAAATGTCTAGTTTGATTAGTCCAGGTCAAGTCAAATTTAAGACCCTTTAAAGACCATTAAGAATAAAATTTTAGACTTATACAGGGCTAAACCTTGAGAATTTTTTTCTAAAGGCCCGGTGTTATCATGAGGAATTGTGTAATTGTTTTAGTTTTTTTTCCTGATTAGAGAATATAATTTGGGGATTTTATTGTAAAAATGATGTTGTGAATTATATCTCTTTGCAATATAAAATCTTAAATATAAAAAATAAGGTTTTATTGAAATGGATTGGTGATTGAATCAGTGTCGGCTTGATTGAGTAGCTTTACTTGGACAAAGCAAAATTAAGACCTGTTTAAAATGATTTTAAACCTTAAACACATATTTCAGTGAATTTAAGGCCTAAACTTTTTTTTTTTTAATTTTTAGACATTTTTAAGACTTTTTATTTTTACCTTCTCTGTAATGCTCTTTAATATGGACCTCAAAAGACACTAATATTAATAAATATAAGACTTTTTTTTTCTATAAGGATGCGTAGTAGTTAGTTATATAAATATATTATTTAGTTATAGAAAATAGTTATTAATTAAATTATTTTAGTTAATATAAATGTACAATTATTACTATATAATAAATAATTATATTATATAAATATATAATTTTTATTTATAAAAATATTATTATATTTATTAATATTAGTTTACTAGTATTAGTTAATATTAAGGTACATCTTATAGCGCTTTACACAGAAGGTAAAAAGAACACAAAAATAATAATAATAAAAATAATAACAATAACAACAACATTAATACTACTACTACTACTACTACTACTAATAATAATAATAATAATAATAATAATAATAATAATAATAATAATAATAATAATAGTAGTAAATAAGGTAAAACTAGTTTATTTTTATTCTTAAGAGGATGAACAACAAATTTTTTACCAAGAACTCAAGATCAACACATTCCTAGTTTAGTTACTATAAGTTATTAAAACACCAGCTCTGGAAAGCAGTGAAATGGCTCCTGAAGAATTTTTTTTCACATTGGTGTCTGTTCCCTGAACATAGGAATGTTTTAAAGGTCATGAATGGCGATGAGAGGTGATGTTACCTGGATCATGGGCTCAGTCAGCTGATCCTCATCCACCTCTAAAATCATTCTCCTGATCTCCTCGTAGGGCATACGAAACGACCCAAGGAAAATGGCTAACACAGAGAGAGAGAATGAGAGAGAAAGAGAGAGCTCCCTGCATTAATTCATCAACAAGCCACATACTCTCCGTTTAAAGTATGTGTCCACCACATGCTGATAATATCTGATCAAAAGAAAGAATGAGCTTGACGTCCTCTGAAATTGAAACTCACTTAAACTGGACATGACGCGGGCCAGACGAGCACTTCAGCTGTATCAAGATAACATTCATATATCAAGGCAACAGGGCTTTCACCTCTGCCTGCATCTGTCACAAATACTCACCAGTCCTGAGCACAAATCTGATTTCAGAAGAACGGCAATAAAGTATAGATGAGAGAACGAGTAAGTGAATGACAGAAGAGCTAAAAAGGGTGAGGGACAGAAAGCCGGGACAGAAACATCACTTCTTTTTTCTTGCTTTCCTTTTCTTTACAAAACTCTGCTCACTGCCACAGAGACAGTTGGACAAAGAAATCCGTCTGAATACATTAATGATATAAAGGAAGAGAGGTAAAGAGGAAAGTAGTTTAAAAGTTTTAAAACAGGTGCAAGGAAACGTGTGTGAAGAAAGAGGGGAGAGTCGTAAGGCATTGTATTTAACAGCACGAGACAGGTGTTATTGTGTACCTCAAGGTTCTGAGAGAGAAAGAGATGGAAAGATACATGAAAAAGGGACACCTGAAAACCTGTTTTGACACCCACACCTCCTTGCAGAGAAAGAGCAGGTGGGAATTAATTATTTTCATATTGTTTTTAGAACAACATGAAGTCAAATCAAATCACTTTTATTGTCATGTTATCAGCAGCACGTGTGCTATGATTAGAATAGATTAGATTCAACTTTATTGTCATTACACATGTACAAGTACAAGGAAACGATGATGAGTGAAAAGCTTAGGTGCTGGCTTCAGACCGTGCAAATACAACGACAGTGCAAAAACAACACACTCCCAAAAAAAAAAAAAAAAAAAAGAAATTGGCAGTGTTGACAGCGATATGTACGATCGCTGTGTTTGAAACATTACTGTCTTTTCTTCTGATTTATCTTCACTGCTTTTTTTTTTTATTTTAGTATGTATGCGCATAAGTCAAATGGATGTTATTGCATCTTGTTGCGTGTGCATGTGAATAAAATACAATTTTATATATAATAAATATAATATAATAAAAAATGTATATTAAACAAATGTAATATAAAATAAGATCTAAAAATAAAATAAAACAATATAAAAAGTAAAAAAAAAAGAATCAATAGAAAAAAAATTAAATATTAAAATATAATAATATAATATAATATAAAAAGAAATAAATTATAGATACAATAAAAATATAACATAATAATTTAAATATAATAAATATAATATAAAATAAAAATTAATTAAAATTAATTAAAATTAAATAAATATAAAATTTAATAAAAATGAAATTAAACAATATTAAAAATGAAATAAAAAAATAAAATAAAATACAATATAATATAACATTAAATAATACAAATATAATATAATTAAAATAAAATATAAAAATATAATAAAATATAAAATGAATAAAATTAAAAAATTTAATATAAAAATACAAAAATAAACATATTATAAATTATTTAAAAAATGTAATAAACAATAAAAATATTAAACAATAAAATAAAATGTTATAAAATACAATTTAATATAATATGAATAAAAAATATAACATAATATAATAATTAAAATAAAATAAATATAATATAAAAAATGAAAATAAATAATTAAAATAAAATAAAAAATACAACACAATATAATATAAAATATAATAAATATAATATACAAAAATAAATAAATATAGTATATAGAAAAACAATAAATAAAACATAAAAATACAAAAATAAAATAAAACAATAATTAAAAATGAAATAAAAAATAAAATAAAATATAATATAACATTAATACAAATATAATATAATTAAAATAAAATAAAATAAAATAAAATAAAAAAAAATAAAATAAAATAAAATGTGCTGCTTAATACTCACAAAGGTTCTGTGCTATCTTCGGGTCCAGCACTTTCAGTTCTTTCACTCTTTTTTTGATGCATTTCTTCTCCTCCATGTCCTCCTCTTCTCTTCGAGCTGAAAATCATCACCATTAGACGTTAATACCATGCCTAAGCACATGCATGCAGACAACCATGTTCAACAACAACAGTGTGAGCAAACAGATTCACACACTGACAGTCACAAAACTGACACAGAGCTTCAAGCAAACTAATGGGCTACAGCAGTGGGAACACATTAGCCTGCACTTAATTTTTCACCATTACTGTCAATCACATGTGAGAAATAAACTAGCATTATATATTAAACACAATCAAACTGAAAACACTGAATAATTAAAGAGTGAAGCACCACGGGAAAATGTCTTTAATGAGGACCCCGGGGTCCTCGGGGTCACATGATGAGCAGGGTGCTATTGTGTGTAAACATGTTTGCATCATGACGAGTGTGATGTTGAGTGCTGAATGACAAACTGTACACTTTAAAAGCAACATAATGCTCAAAAATATACAAGTATAGATTTGTAGGGCTCCATGATATTGGAAAAATCTAATATTGTGATATTTTTTGTATTATTCTGCAATATATAATGTGATATAAATACAATTTCACCATGAATATCTATATGGAAAGAATTTATCATTTTAAATTGATTGGGATGAGTGTGTTAATGCATCTACATGAAATATAATAAACAATCTACAAACACAGAATAATTCAGTAAAGAAAAATATACCAGTTAAATAAACAGCTTTTTATTGTTTTCAGGGGAGTCTAACTGTTCAGCTATACAGTAACTGAATAAATAAAACACTGCATAGTCTTCAATGTATAAACAAGTCAATAAAAAGCATTGGCATTAAAGTTAAAAACAGCACAATTTCCCACGCCTGATTGCATTTAAAATCCTCATACAGTCACAGGACTCAAAAAACACTTGCAAAATGATCAATTATAATACAGACTCAACATTGCAGATCCTGCAATATGACTGATCACATTGCTATATTATTGCTGAAACGATATATTGTGCAGTCCTAGATCTGAATGCATTTATTTTTCCTAAAACATTCTCTGGGAGCATAGCTTCAATATAAACATATCTATGATGTCCATACACTTTGTCGTAGTGTCTACACAATCCCAAAAATGTAGGTAGCTTCAATTTGAACACATCTATGATGTCCAAATATGCTAAATAGGCAGTACCGTCCTATTCAGAAGGGACTAGTTTTACTGGCTAGTTTGTACTACTGACTTGCATTGAGACTTTAAACCTGTCCGAATCTGCCATGTCTGTCTTTTTCTCACACTACCTCTGTAAAAATTTCAGCAAAGTACCTGCTGTTTTTTTAGCAAACTCTGCACTGAGAAATCTAATCCTGTCCAAATGTGTCTGTAATTGGCAAGAAATAAAATTCCAAAACATGTTTCCTTATGTGTTTTGATTAACATTAACTACTGTAGTACACCAAAAACGGATGTAGTTGTGTTTGCTACCCTGTGAAGAAAAAAAAATCAATAAATCAACAAGAAGAGCCAAATCACGTTAATTGTTAAGACTGGCTACTGTAATATCAGTTTCAAGTAATGTCGAGTTCAGACTGCATGATTTTAGTCCCAATTTTGACTGGTTGACAGGTTTTCACAGGCAAATTGGTGCTCGTTCACATCAGTAACAATCACACAGTGTGAACTATCAAAGACATGATCTCAGTGAATCGCAGATGAGTCGCTTATTTGGCATGGTAAATATCTGGAGTTGTCAGCGATTCAAAATCATGCTGTGTGAAATGTGTCTGATTTAAAAATAACATCGGCAATTACCTACAGCCAATGAGAGAGCAGCATCCACTAGTGTGGGTATCTGAAGGACAGCGTGAGGTTGGGGGAGAAGTTAAAAGGGCTTCTTTTCAGTCTATTTGGACCCAAGAAATGGAGGAAAAACTAGTAGAAATTTGGCAGCAGCACCCGTATCTGTTGATGTGTCATTTGAGCAATACCACAGCTGGGTCAAAAAAGAAAAAAGTTTAAGTGTACATTTCTTAAACCACTAAAGACTTCTTTCTCATTATGCAGTTAATAACAAAATATATATTACATGACCATGCATTGTTTCCATGTAAATTCTTGCATGCGTTTGACAGTGAAACCAAGTTTGCGCACCGAGACAAAGCTGTCTGCAATTTTCCTACTGTAAAGTCATACAGTGTGAAACCACATCGCTGGTCCATCCTACAGTGCAAACACAGCACTGACAGAATGCTAGCCTAGATAGTAATGCAGTGTGAAAACATCTGTGACACCACTACTTTAAAAATTGTGCTGTCTTACTTTCAGTACTCATACACCTTCAGAGTATTTTCAGCTATGTTTTGCAATATGATGACTAAACATATACTGTAGATACCACTGCTTTAAACTTGACTATGATGTCCCAAAATGCTGTCTAGCTAGGTAGCTTCAATTTAAACATGCTAATGGCACCCAGACACATTGCTGATTTAAAATGAGCTGAAATAACACAAGTATTTAGATTTTTCTGGGACAATTCAATTGTTTTAAATTCAATCCACTTAAATGTGTTACGGTAACTTAATAGATTTGTGTTGGAACAACATGAATAAATTGTGTGGAACCTTGCAGTTTTTACAGTGTAGGTGACTTTAACTGAAATGTAATTCATAAAAAGCTCTCTACGCAGATACCTTTAATTTAAACATCTATTATGCTCAACAATGCAAGCCAAGGTAGGTTGCTTTAGTTCAATCTGGTCTATAACAACCAAGAACAGAAATGAGATACAAGTAGCTTATGTAAAAAAACATGTCTAAGTTCTAAACATGTCTAAAATTCTATTTGATTATGACTTTGGCAGCCACAATTTCTGTCCAGGTAGGTAGTTTCTAATTAAAAACATCCAGAAATGCTGTCTAGGTAGCTCATTAAGTTTTGAAGCACAGTCCATGAGTGTGTAATGGTCATGCTGAGAGACTAAAGGGATTGGACTTTGGTAAGACAGCTGTGAAGAATGAGATTAGAGCCACACAGCTGTGATGACTGTAGTAAATGAGGTCACACTCTCACTGTCCTGTGTGCACAGTCATTTTTAACCATACATTTACAGTAGCTTGCTCTGCATAGAGAGTTTAGGAAAGGATTAAAAGTAAATAAGTTTATTGTATTTATCTCAATTTCCTGGTAAATATAATACAACAAAAAAAAGGCAAGGCAGAGGTCATTGACTAACAGGTTAAACAGCTCCCTCTTCAGATCTTGGAAAGAGAGAGATGGTTTTAAAAAAAGTGAGAGGAGCAGATGGAAAGCACAGGGTTTCAATACAAGTTTAATTATTTAAGACACCAGATTAAGAGAAGTAAACGCAGGTCTCCGGAGAGAAGTGCATAATTGTCTTGTGCACTAATTAACACGGCTGTCTGGATACCGGCTCAGAAAACACAGGTGCAGGGTTAATCTACAGGAAAAGAGTCCTATTCACACAAACAACTAACCCAGATGCATATCTTAACCAGCCAAGAGTCTACCATATACACTCGGGGACAATGACAGTGAATATTCAAAGTAACTACATGCAACATATTGCAACAGGACAAAAGTGGCTCCTTTTGGTCAATAAATGGAGAAAAACATGTGAAAAAAGGCAAATCTAGAAGAGCTTCTCACTAACCCTTGCACATTTAAACTACCAAAAATTCTCTGAAGTATAGCCTTTTGAATTACTTTTAGCTTAAATGGCAGTGAGATGAAATATTATTTAATGAGTGTCAATGGGGGCATTTTTGTCCTGAAGGTAACTAGCGCAAAACAGATGGATGATTGGAAATGAGGGTGAAATATTTAAAGTTCAATAAAAAAATGCACCTTCTTCCCAAAAGTTATAATGTTTGCATTAAAATAAGCAAAATTATCACATAACGTCCATAATGGTGCATAAGGGTTAATCAGTACTGTATTATGGGCTTGTGTTGTGACAGAGGGTCTATATACAGAAAACGTAGGGACCGTTTACATGACATTTTCAGCTGAAACAGGACACGTGCATTTTGCCTGTTTATTTACATGACAACTGTGTTTTTGTGACTGAAAACTAGTGGTGTAACGGATCACAATTCTCACAGTTTGAACCACATTAAGGTTTTTTAGTCACGAAACAGACAACTTTTTTCAGCCAAAAAGGGAAGAGACAAACGTCATTTGCTTTCTATTTATTTCCACAAAAGCAGTACTGCAAGATATTTTTGGTTTTAAAAAACTAAACGTACAACCTGTAACTTTATTAAAATTAAAATGAAGAAATATTGAGCTGAATAAAAATAAATAGTAAATAAAATATTCAGTACTGTGAAGAAAAGAAAAAGAAAAAAAACACTGTTACTACTAGTGTTGCTGATAACGCTAAATGTAGAAATGATCATTTGTACAATTCATATTTATGTTTAGTCTCATTTTCAATAAATGATTCAGTTATTCACTCATAAAACTTCATGTTTCATTGTAAAAAATTATTATTTTTGAAGAACTATTCAGTGGCATTTTTAATGGCTAACCTATTGGTTAAAAAATTTAATTGCTGCAACATTTCATTTTTGAAAGTCTTTAGATGCATATGATGGTAATTTTTTTATCTTTTAAACATCTGTGGTTTTATCTAAACTATAAACTGTTATCACAGTACTTCTGTGTTATTTGACTGCTTGTAACTTCATATCAAACTCAAAGAGCTAAAGACTGAATCTCTGTTGAGTTTTGCATTTTTCAAACACAAATTAAAATGCAGCGATTCAAACGATTAATAAACATATGCAAATCACCATCATTTATAATTTATGTTGCGTGGATGCTGAGATCCCGATCTTTTAATGATTAATCGTGCAGGGTTAGACTGAATGCATAAATGCAGGCTAAACAAGTAGTGACAGAAAACACCTTTAGTAAGCTAAGAGATCTCTCTGTGATCAATACAAATTTAGGATGAATCTACCAGTAAAAAAAAAATATTAATCCACAGGCCACGTGTTCCGAATTGTGGGTTTTTATCCGTACGAATCTTGTATCAACCGTGATCTGTTACATCCTTACTGAAAACGCATAAATATAAACACAGGTTTTAAAGTAGAAGTCTTTTAAATTGTCGTCACTCTGGATGTCTTTAAAAATAATGACATTGTGCATATACCTACCACCGAGCACATGGTAGTGTTGTTGTTACTCAAGTGTCTGCTAACGCTTCATCAGAAAAGTATAGATTTACTACACATTGTAACCAAAGTAGACACATCTTTCTACACGCTCATAACTTGTGGGACTTGTGGAGCTGCGCATCGATGGATTTGTTCTTCAGTGCTTTGACTTTCAGCAGTAAAAATTAAACCACACTAAACTGAAAACTGGACTGAACTGACACTGTTTGAATTTACTAGAACTTCTATGCTAAGCTGCTTTGACACAATCTACATTGTAAAAGCGCTATAGAAATAAACATGAATTGAATCGAAAGCACAGAGCTGCCAATAACACTTGCTTTCAGGTACTGTTTACTAAAAAGGTGACAGTAGCAAATACTGGCCTAGCATACGGTTAGGGGTATGAATAATTTCAGGCTTGACTGTACATAATAAAGCATTATTGGTTATTTTTGCAGAAATGTAAATGCAAATAGTTTTTAAAATGTTGTCATGTAAACATGAAACTGTTTTAAAAAAAAACAAGCAAAAAACGTTCAGTTTTTTGGTAACAACGTCGTCATGTACACAGTCTAGGGTGTGTCTCAAATTGCATACTTATGCACTATTTTATGCCATTTTGTAGTATACATAGTGTAAGTTCACACTGAAAACTAGTAAGTGTGGAATGATAGACACTTCACACACACAACGGCCGCTGCTTTGCTCATGTAGCGGAAGGGGTGGAGCTTTTGGGCACTCATGTTGGATTACTTTATTTACTTTGGATTGTGAAAGCTAAATTCTCCTATGAGAGTGATTATAGCGCCTCCTGGTAGTAAATGCGGTTATACTCATGGCAGGTATTATTTGGTAGTTTGGTCATTTATTTCACTAATTTGGCAATGAACATCATCACGGACACGGTTTGAATTTCCACTTAGTAAAACAAATTTTAGTGTTCCATTTGGGACGACACTACATTCATATACTATGCTGTCGAGTGTGTAAGTACATAAGTACAAAGTGCATAAGTGCATAGTGTATAGTGTGCCATTTGGGACGCAGCTTTAGTCTCCAACAAATACACACACTTACTGTGCTTGGGTGTGACTTCCACAGGTTCACTCTCCTCAGTCACTTTGAGTGGACGGCAAGAAAACAGAACAAGAATGCAAATAACAGAGGCATACATTCACCAACAGAGAAAGAGCCAGAAAAACAAAAGAAACTCTAACAGACACTGCAAAAAGAGCCTGAAGAGCAAGACGTAGAGACATGATTTCTCATTAAATTCCACAATTAATTGTTAATTATGCTAAAACTCTGGAGTGGACAAATTTGATTTGGCAAATTGCGAGATGGCTAAAACTTGAAGTGAAACCCAAAAGAACTAATTGTAATCAGTTGGCAAGATGGAGGAAGATCATTAAAGATTCATGTTCTTGATGTAATTGGAACAAATTGGCTGATTTATCCTGTACATCACATGAGGATATCAAAGATCAGCTCAATTGCTAAAAGATGTAATGCATGAAATGCATGATAACTTGCTCATTTTCAGTCATCTGCGATGTACAGATATAGTGCTCGGCGAATGTGAACTCTAAAAAGAGGCTGCGCACAGTGGGAATATTGATCCGGAAGCACAGGTCTCCATCTAGCCACCCTATTCATATTACCCCTCTTCTACAAAAAGAATAGAAAGCAAGTGTGTGTGGGATAAAGATATGCAGTATTGATCTGCTGATCATGACTAACAGCCGTGCCATCAAATCTACACCCATTCATTACACACACACACAGCGCATGCACACTAAACACATATACAAGTCAGATGATGTATGATTCATAGTGCAGTCTCTCAGAGGCACACAAAACCAAAGTGTGTAACGGCCTTTGCTGAGACCTTAACTGCTCGAGTATATGGCTAATAAATTTATGATACTATGGCCTCTTTAAAGCTTCTAAAGATTGTGTTTGTTCCTGCCTTTGAACAGGAAAGCATCTTGTAAAGTATTTATTTCTTAAAGGAGTAGCCCATTCAAAAACTATTTCTTGGAGGAGTCGGGTCTCAAAACTGAACATTTCAAAGCTCAAAAGTCTGGCAGTGTAGTTTATAAATCGTATACGTCACATTTATGGGGCTTAATTTAAACTTGTGTAAATCATTGGTTTGAAAAAATAAACATTTAAAGTGATTAAATAATGATATACGAATATAATTTAACGTTGTGGGACAACAAAGAAAAGCAAAACAAAATAAATGTGACCAACACTAAGAATTCAACATCTTTTTTTATGTATATAACTTAATCTTTAAAGTCTCCAAGCTGATAAAACCAAGTTAGAATATTTTGCAAGAGTGCAACACTATGAGACGTAATCTCTGTAGACCTGTTTAACCACTAGTGCTGTCATGATTACCAGCTTTCTAGGTAAACCACAAAAAAAAACAATTGACTTTCTGCTCATGTTGTTTGTTACAAAATAGCATAAAGCCGCTAATTTTATTTGTTGTTTGTTAATTCTCAGGTACAAAACTTGGTGTAATGCTTTAAGTGTGTCTCTAAATAACTCTATTATCCTCTTTACATGAGCTATAAAAGCTTTAAAAATTATGACAGGGTATTTTGTCCACTCTAAAAAGTGATTATTTACTTAAAAAAAACAACAAGTTGACTTTAATTACGTAATTAAGTAAACCCATTGTATAGGATTGTTAAGTTGATTTAACTTTTTATAATAATACATTTTTATAATTATGCACAGTTTTATTTACTTAATTTTAAGGCAACAGGTTTACTCATTTTAAATAAAGTCAACTAATAATTTTAAAAGAAACCTGTTTACTCACTTATTTTAAGTCAACTTACAATTAAGTCAAATAACAATTTTAAAAGAAATCCGTTTACTCACTTATTTTAAGTCAACTAATCATTTTTAAAAGAAACCTGTTTACACACTTATTTTGAGTAAAGTCAAAAAAAATTATTTTAAAAGAAACATGTTTACGCACTTATGTAGAGCAAAGTCAACTAATAATTTTAAAAGAAATATGTTTACTTATTTTAAGTTAAATTAACTAATACTTTTCAACAGTAAGGTACAAAATATAAAATATATCAAGCTTGTCTTAAACAGATCTTATTTTGTGTAAACAAAATACTTTTGACATTTCTGAATTTTAGAACTCATTTCTGCTGCACTATTTCCACTCAGGAACACATTTTGCATGTCTATAATCAAAATAGACTACACCAGACTGAACTATATACTGGCTGACTTACAAGCACAGCTGATTATTATTAAACGAAAAGCACATTGCTTTAAAGGTCTTTCAGACAGGTGATTTCTCACATACCATGTACTACATTGTCACCATATTAAAGGCCATTAAAAGTCACTAAACATCCTTAAAAGCACTTTGAAACAGAGCAGAGTTGCAGCAAGAACATCAATGTCGCAGAGCCCACAAGCCTATTCAGTGATTCCTGCCACACACTTGTAGTGAGAAGTCATTAAACCCATCAATTAACATTTAGATGGCTAATAAAAAGGGCAACTGACATCAAATAGTCTAACTAGGTGTCTCCAAATGTCAAGAATATATACATCTAACGAAGGACAGGCAGATGAGTGTGCTGATGCTGACATATTTTACATATAAACAGAACCTGTGTGCTACACCATTATAGTGTGAAGCAAAAATCCTGTATTAATGTATAGAGTATAAAAAGCTTTGCGCAGATCAACCCAAAAGATATAGAAACTGAAAAAATGCATTGAATTTGACATATGGGCGACACGGTGGCTAGGTGGGTAGCGCTCTCGCCTCACAGCAAAAAGGTCACTGATTTGAGCCTCGGCTGGGTCAGTTGGCATTTCTGTGTGGAGTTTGCATGTTCTCCCCGCGTTTGCATGGGTTACCTCCAGGTGTTCCGTTTTACCCCACAAGTCAAAAGACATGCAGTACAGGTGAATTGGGTAAGCTAAATTGTCAGTAGTGTATGTGAGAATGAGAATGTGTGGGTGTTTGTCAGTGATGGTTGCAGCTGGAAGGGCATACGCTGTGTAAAACATATGACGGATAAGTTGGCGGTTCATTCCGTTGTGGCGACCTCAGATTAATAAAGGGACTAAGCCGAAAAGAAAATTAACGAATGAATAAATGACTTAATTTGACATTTTAATGTCCACTGTGTGATAAACACAAAGGTTGTTTTAAATATTGTCTTGACTAAAATTAATAAAATTGTGAAATAAATATATACATATTTTATTTTAGATATTAATTATATATGTATGAGGCTTCTTCCAAAGAAGAATATTATTAAATAAACATTTAAACAATTTAAATTAGTATTTATGTGACCTCTTTTCTCACTATAAAACATAAGTATCCAATTATTTCTGACAAAATCCTGTAAAATGACACAGTGCATTGCTTTAAAGCTGACCTTACATGAGCTGTCTTAAATTGCTAAAGGTTCTGACGAGGGCTGATGGGTAGTTCAATGGATAGATGGACGGACGGGTAGTTCGAGGGATGAATGGATGGACAAACGGATAGTTGAATGGATGAATAGACGGATGGACGAACGGGTAGTTCGATGGATGGATAGACAGATGGACGGACGAGTAGTTCAATGGATGGACAGATAGATGGATGAACGGGCGGAGTAGTAGTTTGATGGACGGACAGACGGACAACAGAGAGGTAGTTTGATGAAGGGACAGACGGACAGACAGGCAGTTTGATAGACGGACGGACAGACAGACAGGTAGTTTGATGGACAGACAGACGGACGGACGGGTAGTTTGATGGATTGACGGACAGACGGGTAGTTTGATGGAT
>CAIGQZ010032461.1:14583279-14593820 GCA_903798205.1 Danio tinwini | reverse complement strand
GATGTTTCTCAGTGATGGGTTGCAACTGGAAGGGCATCCGTTGCGTAAAACATATGCTGGATAAGTTGGCGCTTCATTCCGCTGTGGCGACTAATAAAGGGATTAAGCCGAAAAGAAAATGAACGAATGAATGTTACTATAATCAATATTATTATCATCAACTCATCATCATTATTATAATTGATTATCATTATGTAGATTTTTACCTTTTTTATTGTTATTTGTTGTACTACTAGCCATAATAACAAATAGCATATGATCACACTTATTACAATGTATTATTATTATTATTATTATTATTATTACCATCATCATCATCATCATCAGTACTACATCATGATAATCTGATATTAAATTTAGTTATGGATGTATTCTGAATATTATATATATTGTAATCATATTTTTATTGTTATTCTTACATTTGAGGTTAAATATGACAATCCTTTTAAAGTCCCAAAAATAAGTGAAAAAAAAAACGCTAGGAAAACCAAAATAAAACTGAAATAAAGTAAAAATACATTTAGTCATAATGCTGTACATTCAACACTGGTGCTACTGAACAGCAGTATAGAATGTGCTGAAATGAAATAAATACACAGCATTTGCATACAGGATGCCTTTTGATTGCGCTTGATTAAAATAATCAGCGGGCAAATGGCCAACATCAGGTCAAAGCCTCAGATGTCCAGCTGTGTCTGCATGAGTGACTTTGAAACAAACCATGCTTCACAGGCAGAGATAAAATGCTTGAAGGGTTGTAGTCCAATCACTCAGGAGAGAGTTATGACAGCCGTGCTCACTCCAGGGGTTCTTAAGGACTTCATTACCCATTAGTCATCAGTGTGACGGCCCCTGAAGCAGCGGTGGTCTTGTGGAACGTTCTGGCACATGTTGACGGAGTGCTGAGAGAGTGTGTGGAAGTGTTTTAATCCCTGGCCACTCTGGTGGGCCGTCACTGCATCGACCGGGGCGTTAGCGGCTGACAGGCTGATTAATAAGGAAAGAATGTGAGGGACCACACTGTCTTACAACTGCTCTGGGTTTGGCACCCCGCTGTGATAAAACACCAAATCACAAATACTTCAAACCGCATTATTAAGCTGAAGATTGGAGGGGCGGTGCTGTCTGGGCTTGCAACTTTTCAGACTACAGCAACGAAAAAACAAATTCAGACAGTCTTATGCAAGCGAATAACAGTGCTGGGAACAAAAAGCAAGCAGAATGTTCAAAAGATGCAGAGAGGAAGCGATTTCAAACGTTAGATGTATGTACACATCGCCTGCTATTGTCATTAACATTTCAATATAATATAATATTGATCTCCAAAGTTTCTCCTTCAACCACATGTAAATGTATTTTGATAGTTTAATTTGACAACTTGACTATCTCACATGCCTTTTTTTTACTGCATGTCACAATCTTTAGGGTGCACTCACACTAGACTATCCGAACCATACCTGGGCACGGTTCAGTTGGCCGGCCAAGGCCTGGTTGAAAGAGGTGTGCCAGAGCGTGGTTCAGTTGGGGTTTGGTGCAATACACTTGTAGCAATACACTGATTAACTTAATAAAGTAAGCAAAATCAACATAAAAATATTTGCTGCTTGACTGTTGTCTGTTTTTTTTTTTTTTACAGTGTACATATGTAGAGAATTGGCTGCACGGTGGCAAAGTGTGTAGCACTTTCGCCTCACAGCAAGAAGGGCGCTGGTTCGAGCCTCAGCTTTTCTGTGTGGAGTTTGCATGTTCTCCCAGTGTTTGTGTGGGTTTCCTCCGGCTGCTCCGGTTTCCACCACAAGTCCAAAAAAATGTGGTATAGGTGAATTTGGTAGGCTAAAATTGTCCGTAGTGTGTGTGAATGAGCTGGAAGGGCATCAGCTGCGTAAAACATATGCTGGAAAAGTTGGTTTCATTCCGCTGTGGCGACCCCAGAATATTAAAGAGACTAAGCCAAAAAAAAAATGAATGAATGAATATATAGAGAATTATTCACTATTTAAACAATATATACATTATTCTTATGACTATTGTACTGTAGATCGTAGTTATCTCTGTCTAGTAACTATAAACTATAATCTCAGTACATCTGTGATTATTTGACTTTAAGCAACAATAATAAAGATTAGAGTTGTTAAAAAAATAACTAAAGCTGTGTTTGATGTTTGTTTTGATCATACATGTAAGAAATCTGACCGACACACCAAAATCGATATGGTCTAATGGTCGATATGGTCTGATGTATGGGTCTGAATCAAAACCGCAATCTTCAAGTGATCAATGACACAGCTTTATTGTACTGTGCTGTTTTATGTTGAAAATTCCATCTTTAATGACCAAATTTTAGTTTGTTGCAGTAATCTGTTCAAACCCAGCTAGAACAGTGCATATGCATGGAGTGATTGGCAGAGCCTCGTACTTGATTTCATGGCGATCTGCAAAACAGTGGAAATGTATTTTGTTATACATGTGGGATATCATGGCGGTTAGCCGGCTGATTACTCTCGCTGAAATGAAAGCACTTGCTTGATTTCACGGGTGTGGGCCAACAGCAGTGGCTGTATCTTCTAGCAACAGTGGCACTAGCACATAAAGAGAGAGAGAGAGAGAGAGAGAGAGAGAGAGAGAGAGAGAGAGAGAGAGAGAGAGAGAGAGAAAGAAACAGAATGAGAGAGAGAGAGAAGAAAAAAAACAAATCATGGGGTGAGCGAAACCACTCCAAGCATGCCTCATTTCATTATAACCTGTCGCTGATGTACATAAACAGCCAGTCCATGAATATAATATGCACAAAACATGACTTCGGTCACAGAGAATGAAAATTAGGCTTCCATTCCTTTTCTCTCTTTAAAGGACACTAGTGTCATCTGGATAAGAGATCACGTCCTAGTTGCCTGACCTGAATAACGCATATATAGACAATTAGAAGTGCTTGAAAAGATCGGAGGCAGATGAGGCAGAAAAAAAGAGTGGTGTAAACGAGTGTGAGTGGATGCCTCTAATAATGGGCTGTGCGTTTCTCCTCCATTAGGCCAGCTCTGCTCAATCGGAGGGCGTGGGGGACGGCAGCGCAGCGTCTACTGAAGTGCTCATCAGTCTTCTGTGATCTAATTAACATGATAAGATACGCCATCCCACAGCTGCAGCGAAGGTAAACGCAAGAAGCGAAACCCTCTAATCACGCCGCTGCTCAAATGTTTGCTATCAGATCCCTGATAAACCTCTCCTACAAGGTATGATGGGGCAATTACAGTCACAACACTTGGCTGAATTAACAAATAATAGGGAAGCAGACATTGATTAGATTAAAATTTCCATCTGCTAACAATGAGACTGCGCCGATCGTCTGTAAATTGGAACAAAGGCACAATGCTAAACTTGGATACATAAATCTAACTATCAATCTAGAATCGCCGCACATATACAGATGCTGTACTTGCTGATTTGTGCAGGTGTGTATGGCAAACAAGTAATGTATAGCATAAGGCGCTCCAAACAATCAAGGATGGCGATCACATCGGTGAGCACAAGGAGCCACGCCGAACCCCAAGCACTCTGGAAGAGAGAACGTAGGAACTGGGTTGTGTGAAATTACACTTTTCAATCTATCATCTTTCTCCCATCATCACAATCATGCAGTGCACTACTTGGAAAAAAAAACGTGAGGTTGTCTGCAGGTTTCTGCTGTTGTGGTTAGTTTGGGGGCGTAAATGGTTTGACTCAGGAGGTTTTAAAGCTCGGTAATGACAATCCACACCAGAGGAAAGCATTTAGTGCGATTTAAATACGCTCTCCACGGACTGAGCGGTGGTAGAGGTGAAGATTTTTACAGGAGAATTTTCATTTTAACTAAAAGCCGAAGCAAAGAGAGAGAGAGGAAAAAAAAGTGTTCTGAGGCGTCCTTGATCAAACCTAAATTTAACGGGATGCAAGAGTGATTTTTTTTTTTTTTTTGCCACGTAGGTGAAATGCATAAAGAGTTCAAATTTATAGGCTTATTGTGAGCACCATTCCAAAAAATAAAAGCAAAAAAAAAAAAAAAAAAAAAAACACCCTGCCAATTTATTCTTCAAAATCAACAATCAATTCAGAGAACAAAGGTGAATCACTGTCTGGAAAATCTGGGTAACCTATGACAACCTTGTCTGTCTTTTGTCTGGAAGGAGCAGAGACAAGAAACAGTATTTTAGTATTCCCTTCGTTCTTTTAAAAATGCTAAATCGTCCTTTTCTTTTCTCTCTGAGGTGCTTTGAGGTTGACCTTGAGGCAGCGAGTCGTATGCGCAGGGAGTGTGAATGTCGCAGTCGTCGTGGGGCAGAGGTGTGAAAGAGGCAGGGAGTTCGCACGAGGCCTCTCTGATGCTGCATTAGGGATGCAGTTCCACATCCCGCAAAGCCAAAGGGAAATAAAAGGCAGGAAGGCTATTCAACAGCAACCAATTTAGAGGCCTCCAGGAGAGCAGGAGAAGGGGACGAGTCTTAAAACCCTTGCCCCCACGGAAATCCATTTTGGTGTGGCCATCTAATAAACAATTCCATTACCTGGCTTCCCCAGGTGAAATTAAATGTCATGGTTAAGTGTGACATGGAGAGGGGGGAAATCGGTACAACTCCGCAGAAATTTCATAGCAGTCATTATCTGTGAGGGTCCACATCGAAGCCCAGAGGCGCAGGTGAGGGGTTTTCTCACTTTCTGATTGATAACAAGGTCTCCACTGGTGCTTCACGACTACAAGCAACTGTAAAGTCTCATGGTTGAGTCCTGAATATTTCCATCATGCTGATCTACTGTTAAAGGGCACACAAGCAGACAGTGGTAAAGAAATAGCTGGAGATTGCAAAGTATTTACTGTTGGTTGCTAGTAGGGGCTCCTGCCCAACATAGTAATCTGACAGCATTAAGTCCCAGAAAGCTAACAGATAATGTAATGTAATGTGTGTATTTATATTGTGCATTTATCGTGTATGGCCATACATCCAAAGCGTTTCACAATCATGTGGAGGGTCTCTCCACACAGCTATAGGTGAAGTGGAGAAACAGTGATAGAGCCAATTTGGTGGATAGGGATTATTGAGAGGCCATGATGGGTAAGGGCCAATGAAGGGAATTTGGCCAGGACTTGGGGGCTACACCCCACTCTTTAAGAGAAGTGCCATGGGATTTTTAACCACAGGGGTTTTGACCACGGAGAGTCAGGACCTCGGTTTAACTTCTCATCCGAAAGACGATGCTCACTCACTGACAGTATAGTGTCCCCTTCACTATACTGGGGCATTAGGATTTACACAGACCGCAGGTTGAGCGCCCCCTGCTGGCCTCACTAACATCACTTCCAACAGCAACTTAGTTTTCCCATGTGGTCTTCCATCCAGGTGCTGACCAGGCTCAGCCCTGCTTAGCTTCAGTGAGTAACCAGTGTTGGGCACCCATATAAGGATGCTTGTAAACAAGACAAACTTTAAAGAATCTCAGTTTGTTGCATTAACAAGTGTCACTGGATTTACTTTCTTCATATGCAACTCCCTTTAAAAATCTCCTGCCAAAAAAAGGAATAATTTCTGGTCAAATTGTCATTGTCGGCATTAGTTTTCTCCTAAAGCTGGATTTTAAACAGGCTTCTCCTTGTCATTGTATATCTGTTGAACCGAGTCGCACAGAAACCATACGCTTCGGAGTGTGTGAGATGAGTGTGCAGTAACTCGTCAGATGAATTATGACTGACAGCCTCTTTCAAGAGCTGCAGAAATGTGCGCTGAATTAAAAACATTCAGACACTTACACATCCACACTTTCACAGCCTCAATATTTCCACTAAAATGCTTTCATGTACCTGCTTGAGAAGCGTTAAGACATCAAACCATTCGGAGACAGACGTCGCTGATGTATCACCTATGGTGGACTGAAAGCTTAAAGAGCGTAATCACCTGTACCAGCTGTGAGCTCTGGTTTTCATAGGGCTTCCTTTTACAGACGACCCACTCGATCATGCTGAAAGCTTGTTGTTTGAGTCTAGTTCAGTGGTGTTACGTGACAGCTTGATACTGTAAGTCCAGGCTAAATCAGCGGAGCTCCAAAGGACTGCAGTGCAGAAGTTGCAGTGATTGATGATGGGCCTCTGGGGCTGACAGACTTCAGCCCTCTGGCAAAAACATAGGAACTATCACCAGTTCTCCTCTTATTATTTCTTCTTTATTTCAAACAAAGGGTTGCCTTTGAGCATTCTGTTTTTATTTACTAAAAAAATTATCAGTAAGGGCCTCCCAAAAGACTATGAGAGATCACAGCATTTCCCAAAAACTTGTGATGTGTGACTGAAGTCTGCAGGATATCCAAGAGTTCAGTTCATTTCTCCATTCAGTCACGCTGCTCATCCTCAAAAGCATCAACACTTACCCTCAACAAGCTTCACTTATCCTTTAAAATCAATCTCCCTTCTTCCTCCGATGGGATGAAATTGGTGTCACAGTGGAGAGGTGTGATTAAGCACTGAACTACTGTGCTTCCACCAAATAAAAATCAACCTTTGAATTTCCTAAAAAATAAAAGTGCTGGCAGAACGGCAAATAAACAGGATTTAAAGGGTAAATCACCTAAAAAGGAAGGAATTAAAATCATAATTTGCTTTCCTGACCATTCTGCAATTGTCAGCATGATGCTACTTTTTATTTGTTTTCCTTTTGTGGTTTAAAAAAGGGGATAGAGCACTGGTATAACTGGCAAACACAATGATTAGTAAATTAGGACTGAATTTTCATATTGGCCTGTAAGAGCAATGGTCAAGGAAGCACACAAGTTGCATTTTCAAAACTTTAAAGTTTGAAAGTACAACATCTAACATATATCAGTTGCTGTTTAACTGATAAAAAAGGTTATGGTTTGAATTACCCTGACCCAAACAATGGGTTATTGAAATGCATTGTGATTGTCTTCTTCAGTATTGTTAGTTGTCTGGTGCAAATGTAATGTAATGTGTGTATTTTCATAGCACATTTATTGTGTATGTTCATACATCCAAAGCACTTCACAATCACATCATCACCAATGTGCAGCATCCACTTGGATGATGCAACGCAGGCAGAGAACAAAGGTGTGCTCACCACACACTAGCTATTGAGGGAATCAGAGATGGCAAAAGTACACAAATCCTTTACTCAAGAAGAAGTACATACACTCATGTTTAAAACGACTCTGGTAAAAGTTGAGGTACTGAACACACTTTTGTACTCAAGTAAAAAGTAAAGTACGGCCTCAAAAATGTACTTAAGTAAAAAGTCCCTCATACTATTACATGTTTTAGTTGCACTATCTGGTTTCCCCCATGTATCATCATCCTGACGCAAACTCACAGCGTTCATCAGGTAGTTTTGCGGCTGTTGCATCAAAAACACAGCTGCCATTCATGTTCATACAAATAATGTCTTGCATTTTACACTGAATTCTGTCCAAAATGTATTGATTTTTTTATTTATTTTATGTTTGAATATTTTTATTGGATTTATTGAAATTTTATTTTATTTTGCTAAAATAAATACTCAGCCTATTTGACTGCAAATATTATTATTTTTTGCTTTAGCAGCTCTCATATGTTATTTTAGTGTTTTTTATATTGTGTATTGTGGATATTTTATGTAATGGATAAACATTAAGTCTGTCAATACATTTACTCTATGCTAAAAGCTTCATACACAGGTGTGACTACAATCTAAAAAATCATGTGTATGATCTTTTATTCATGTGATAAATTCAGGATCTTTTGTATTATATTTTTGTTCATGAATTGTCCAGTATAGTTACTTTTGTTGTAAAATATTTGTTCTTGATGATTAAAGATTATTAAAGTCAATAAAAAAAAATCTATAAAAAAAACCTGTAAAACTGCATAAACTCTGTATTAGGAAATATGAACTAATTGAAAATGAAGGAAATAAGAAAATAATAAATTGTTACAAAAAAAGCTCTTTTTTGGCGGTATTAGATTGAAAGACCAGAGAAATCGGAAGTGGGGAAAAAAACTGTTAACCTTAAGCATTTGTAGGCATATTTTTGAACTGGGTTGTGTCTCTTTTGTTTACCTGCAATCTGATTGAGCAAAATGTTTCTTATTACCATGTAAACAGGGCAGCATCAGTCATGTTAAATTTGATGTCTCCCTCTGTCTCATCTGCGTAGTCATCCTTGCCTTTCTCATAGTAATCTTCATAAACTAGCCTTCATAAGGTGTGTGATAGCCTTGGTTGAAAAAGCTGCACACTGCTGCAATGGTAAAAATAGACTGACTGCATCAAAAAGGCGCTCAAATTGCGCATCGACAAAAAATAATATAGATCGCGCCACCAAACACATGAAAACGAAAGTAACGAGCCCGATTTGAAAATGTAAGGAGTAGAAAGTACAGATATTTGTGTAAAATTGTAAGGAGTAAAAGTAAAAAGTTGTCAAATAAATAAATAGTGGAGTAAAGTACTGATACCAGAAAAATCTACTTAAGTACAGTTACAAAGTATTTATACTTCGTTACTTCCCATCTCTGGAGGGAGTAGAGAGAGAGTGATAGAGCCAATTTGGTCGATGGGGATGATAGGGAGGCCATGATGGGTAAGGACCATTGGAGGGAATTTGGCCAGAACACCAGGGTTACATGCCTACTCTTTACGAGAAGTGCCATGGGATTTTAAATGACCACAGAACGTCAGGACAATTTAACGTCTCATCCAAAAGACGAGACTCACTGTAGCTTCCCCTTCACTTTACTGAGGAACCACACAGACCGCAGGTTAAGCGCCCCCTGCTGGCCCCACTAGCACCACTTCCAACAGCAACCTAGTTTTCTCATGTGGTCTCCCATCCAGGTACTGACTAGGTTCAGCCTTGTTTGGCTTTAGTGAGTAACTGGTCTTGGGCTGCAAGGTGATATATGAATGTCTAAATAGTCTTTAGGACAAACTTGAAAGCAATCTGGTTTTCCTGGGAATCAATACAACATTTATTGTAGGCCCTTATAAATTCAGCTGTATTTTTTCATATTCCATTTTATATTTCCCAAAAATCTTTGTTTTCCATTTTTATTTATCTGAATTTCATTTTAATGTGCTAATTATATTTTAATAATCAAAAGCATGTCTAATTAATTGAATTCAGAAAACAACAGTTTGTTTACAAAAATGAGGCCCTATGAAACCTTGTTTTTTTCTTTTTCTTCTGAAAATCTGTGTTGTGTTTTTCACCCCTGGTAATCAAATTAATGCATGAAACTAATCTTTAAAAGATTCATTATTTTTTAGTAAAATAAAATTATCAAAAAATTTTCTTTTGGGAAAGTGCTACACAAAAAAAGTTTATGGTTTAAAATAAAATCATAAAAATATAATTGTGTACTTCATAAAAAAGTAAGCTACATTAAGAGCCACGTTGAATGTCCATTTTAGAAGACAATATTACATTTTTGTCACAATTAAACAACTTTCATTTTGACAGGGTGCCATGAAGACCTTTAATCCTTTATGTGTGTAAGATATGATCATGAGTACCTCTAGAAAATAAGTTAAATGTTCATGTACCATATAATGAGACAATAGAAGATGAACACCACATGTGTCACACACGCTCGAATATGTGTGTAACAGACAAAACTCAGATTACCTATAAAGCAGCACAATACTACAGCACCAAAACATAAAGCAAAAGGCAACAAGATTAACTAAATAAGTAGCAGTGGTGATAAGCCATTTTGCCATATATCTGTATTTGTGTGTTTTGTAATCAAAAACTCTGTATGGCACCTGCTCTGCAAAGTAGAACTGCACTGCACAGTTCGTGAGAGTGAGTGATGTTTCTCTGTCAGTGGTCCTGCCCTTCTCTACAGTGGCACTCTGATCAGGCCGTCTGTGTTTGGTCCTTGCCAGCTTTAACATTTGTCTGTCTTCATCCAACTGTGCCTGCAATTTGGCCTCGTGCTGCGCTCTCTAAAAATGGCTTTTAATAACCGTCTGAATGGCACAAATATAAACAGATGCTGTTGTCTTCTCTTGGTCACCCTGCCACTCAGATCCAGTCTGAAAGGGCGTGTGAAGCTAATTATCGAAAACCTAAAAGCAGCAACGCATTTCTTTGATTCATATTTAATAATAAAAAACAAGACAACAAGACTCTCGTGCTCTCTGTCTATCATCTTGTTATACATCAGTTTGTTTCACAATATTTCCAAAATTCTGGTCAATAAACTTATTTAATAATTTATAATAAATAATTTAGTTTCTCAGTGATGAGATGCAGCTGGAAGGGCATCCACTGCGTTGGCGGTTCATTCTGCTGTGGCAACGCCAGATTAAAAAAAGGACTAAGCCAAAAAGAAATAGAATGAATAAATAAATGAATAAATAATTTTTATACTTATCAGCTTAGAAATAATTTCACCCATATACATGCATACTATACCATAAAATTACACACATAAAATATCAAGCATTATAAATTAAATTATTGTAAATATTCACATACATACATATATATATATATATATATATATATATATATGTATGTATGTG
>CAIGQZ010032461.1:14550473-14561993 GCA_903798205.1 Danio tinwini | reverse complement strand
ATGAGAAAGGAAGGAAGGAAGGAATGAGAAAGGAAGGAAGGAAGGAAGGAAGGAAGGAAGGAAGGAAGGAAGGAAGGAAGGAAGGAAGGAATGAGGAAGGAAGGAAAGATGAAATGAGGAAGGAATGATGGAATGAGGAAGGAAGGAAGGAAGGATGGAATGAGAAAGGAAGGAAGAAAGGATGGAATGAGAAAGGAAGGAAGGAAGGATGGAATGAGAAAGGAAGGAAGGAAGGAAGGAAATATTTACTCCAAAAGTGAAACAATTCATAGAAAAGAACTGTAAAATGTCTCACTATAGATAAAAAAATGTTGAAATGCTCTAAGAATAGGGGGTGATGAAACAGACAGACATGCGTCATCTCTCTGATGTTAGAATCCAAACTCTGACAACAGCAACATGCACTGTTCCACATGCATAAACATGTGAATTTTAGGAAGCTTCTGCTCATTTAGACCTTTACTATCTTTTGCAGTCATGTACATGATCATTATTGTTGCTGATCTTGAATTACAATTTTGCCTTACTTAAATAGGCCTGCATTTTGCACCTACATGTATCTAATGTAGGTCCTAACAATGGCTTTGGACCATCTACTATCCAAATCACAGTATGCAAGTGTGCATGCGTGTGCATGCGTGTGCATGCGTGTGCGTGTGTGTGTGTTCGTGTTCATGTGTACAATTCCATTTAAAAATGAGTGGAGAGTCGATGACATACAACAAAACAGAAAACATAAATTTTCAACAAACATGTGACCAAAAAAATCCTTTCAATGTAGATATGCATGACTTGGCATGAAAATCTGCAGGTTCTTGTCTTCTTATCCCCATTCCTTTCTCCACATCCTGCAAACTTTATCAGAATGGTTGTGAGAAGGCCATCTCCAGAGGAAAATGAGCTCAGTAAAATCTTTGCAAACTCAGCTGAAGCTTTGAGCTGTTTGTTCCCCTTTTCCACCTAGTTCTGATCATTCATGTGGGTCTGGTTTTAGGGATTGTCGAGAATCCAGAGTGTGAGTGGTGCAAGTGGAGATGTGTTTGTGCATTAACTCCATGTTTATCTCGCTCTCACACAGTAACACCTTCTGCAGACAGGGAAAGAAGGCAAAGTGTGAAGTGTTTGCTATGGATTCCAGCTATGCCAGGCCAAGCTTTCTATCAGAACAGGAAAATACATGGTAGGGAGTATTTCTGAGACACAATATGAAGATAAGGTTGTGTGTCTGACAACGTAAATAACTGTGGTTAGTCTTAATCGGTTTCTGGATTAGACTGATGCAAATCAAGGCTTTTATCATTGATGTTTCATTTAACGTGTGTATGCATCTACTGTACTTATTAATGACCACTGGTGAACTGCAGCTCAATACAACTATGGCTGTTTCATAATGTAAACACAGAGTTTGGTTATTTAAGTTATGAAAACCATATTACATCTGTGTGAGGTGAAAAGAGCCAAACTGCTAATAACTGTTGTTAACTTCACTAATCCAGTTATTACTGTTATTACAATTAAATTGGCCGTAGTGTATGTGTGTGAATGAGTATTTTCCAGTACTGGGTCGCAGCTAGAAGGGCATCTGCTGTGTAAAACATATGCTGGATAAGTTGGCAGTTCATTTCGCTGTGGCGACCTGAAATGATCTTACCCGCTCTATAAAATAAAGACTAAATACAGTGGGGGAAATAACTATTTAACATGTCACCATTTTTTCTTATAAAACATATTTCTAAAGGTGCTGTTGACTTGAAATTTTCACCTGATGTTATTAACAACCAAATCAATCCATATATGAAAAGAAAACAAATAGAGTTAGTTTAAAAATGAAGTTATCAGTAATAAAATGAAATGACACAGGGAAAAAAGTATTGAACACATGAAGAAAGGGAGGTGTAGAAAGGCAGTGAAAGTGCAAATTCAAAGCCAAATTTCTCAGTAGTTCTTCAGCAACCCTCTGCCCTTTATCATTGTAAATTAATAGTCACTGCTTTAGTCCAACATCTACATTATTAGGATGATGAAGATGAAACCAGGGTGGACATTTCAGCAAGACAAGGAAACTCTTAAATGCTTTCAGAGAAAGAAAATCAAGCTGTAGAATGGTCTAGCCAATCACCTGACTTGAACCCAATAGAAAATACAAAATAAAGCTCAGATTTGATAGACGAGACCCACAGAACCATTAAGATTTTTATAAGTCTGTGAAAAAAGAATCACACCTGAGCAATTCATGTGACTTCATTCTACATATGAGAGTCGTCTTTTTCAGTGGCAGTCTGGGCTTTACTGCCTTTCTGCAGCCCCCTTTCTTCATGTGTTTAATACTTTTTCTCCATTTCATTTTATTACACAACTTCATTTGCAAACTAATTAGATTTGTTTTTTTTTTTCATATATTTATTTCTTCAGTTGCTATTAACATCAACAGCGCCTTTAGAAATATGTTTTCGGAGAAAAATAGAGATGTGTTGAATATGAATGTCCTACACTGCATATTTTAAATAATAAAAAATTAAAACAAAGAAAAAAATATTACATACATTTTTAAACTATATATGCTTATGTAAATTTAGCATGAACAATGCATGGACCATTCCACGTTTAAATGTCCATCTCACTCGCAACACACATGGCCAGATGCAGATTAAAGGAACGTATGTGGAACTGATTTTGCCATTGCAAAATAAAAATAAAAAACACTTACCTTTTTCTGGCAGTTAAAACCAAATAAGCCAAAATGTTTATTAAACAGCAATGTATAAAAGTAAGGCAAGTAAAGAAATAGGTTGAGTTTTATAAATAAGGATTTTTACTGTACAGATACTTAGAATAGATTCTTCTTTACACAGCTTAATCTAGCAGGAAATCCAAAGTCAAGTTTCAGTTTATAAGTGACAGCCTATATAACTAACAAAAAAATTGCCAAGACAGCACAGATACACATCTACACAACTCCTCATAGAAAACAAAAAAGACAAAAAAATCTGCTGAATAAAATCCACCTACCCTACAAGAAATCATATTTAAGACCCTGACATAAAGGACACAAGATTATATTAGTCTCACCAAACTCAATTATGTTCATACCATGTGAACCGGAGAAGTTTCTGGACCCATAACACAAATTCACATGCTAGATCTACTCCGCACCATTTCATCCACCAGTAATTTAGGAACTTTTGAACCAAGGGTCATATTGCACAACACTGAACTATATTTTCCATCCCTTCTGGTAGGGTTTTGTTTCAGGTTACAGTCTGACAGTTTTGTAGGCTGTTATTAGGAAAGCAGTACCGCCGGAGAAGCACTCCCTTGGGACGTCCTACCAGCCGTTCGGTTTAGCAACACCACTTCGGCACCTGCTCCCGTGGGACGGGCCACATCTGGAAGAGTGGGTAGAGGAGAATTTTGGCCTCTGCAGATGTTATCTACTCACAGACACCACAACACCTGTGCTCACACTCTCTAGCACACACAAAGCAGGTGTGACAGATGACATACATACAAAGTCACACATAGTGAAGACGCTTACACCTGCTCCCTCCTACATTGGAGTCATTGGGGCAAGCAGAGGCATCAGACAAGACGGAAAAGCTCGCCTAGGTACGTATAACTCACAATATCCTGAGAAAATAAGCAGCCATTAAAAGCTGCAGAAAGGGCATTGTTAAAAAAGCTTGTAGTTGTTTCCTCTCGCTATTATTTCAGAAGGAGAAGTAAAACTTGGAATAAACAGGAAAGAATAAATAAATGGAGAAAAGTGTCAGATTTATAATGAAAAAGTTCACCACAATGCTTGTTTGCCAGCTTGAATAGCAGCATTTTCAGTGTTGTAAATAATAGTGCTGGATTTTGCATTTATATATTTATATGTACATCAGGTTTTTTTGGTTTCCTTTTTGTGTGCGGGATCAATGCTCTTCTTTTGTATTATATGATGCAAGACTAAAATACAATATTTTACAATCCTGAAAAGCACTGGTGTGTGTTTAATACGCATGAAGCATTGGACGGTTCAGCCAATAAAAGGCCAGTAATTAGAGAGGATTACTTAATACATTTCTTTCCTGTAATACACATTGTCTTCCTCAGTTAGGCAGACTCTCACATTTTAACGTTATATCTTTTATGTGGCATTCAACAATATTATCATCTACATATTATTATCTATATTAAGTGTTAACTCACTGTGACTGTGACTGAAATGTTAGCAGTGAACAGCTGGCTATTTATATACACTGATACTTTATAAGTGTGAGTAGTATAGAGCTACAGTATGGGTTGCAAAAGAGCAATCAAAAGTTTGCATAATAGTCATTTTTTCATCATAGTTTCAACAGATGTTCTTTTTTAAATGAAGGTCACGATACATATTCATGGCAAAATGTTTTCTAAAACTGCCAATGGCATTACCAGTTTGGTTTACCTGTGTATTGGAGATCACAGAAGAACCTCACAGAAGTTTACAAATTTAAAAAGAACAAGAAATGTTCCGCTAAGCTTGAGGCCTTGGTTAAACGCCACCTTACAAAAGCTGGCAAGATTGTTCATATTTTTGAAAAGAAAGCTTAGTCACAGTGTCACATGTTTCTTCAGAAATTATTTAATTATCCTTATATCAAGAACAGATTTACTGTTGATTCAGTAAGACAAGAAAAAATAATAATATCCAGTAGGTATCAAATGTGGAGCAGAACTGTGGCTCAGTGACTAGTACTGTTGCCTCACAACAAGAAGGTGGCTGGTTCAAGTCCCAGCTGGGTCAGTTGGCATTTCTGTGTGGAGTTTGCAAGTTCTCCTTATGTTCATGTGGGTTTCCTTCCAGTCCAAAGACATTCACTATAAGTGAATTTGATTAACTAAATTGGCCGTAGTGTAAGTGTGAATGTAAGAGTGTATGAGTGTTTCCCAGTAGTGGGTTATGGCTTGAAGGGCATCCACTGCATAAATCATAAGCTCGAATAGTTGGTGGTTCATTCCGCTGTGGCGACCCCTGATATATCAGGAACTAAGCCAAGGGAAAATGAACGAATGAAGGTATCAACTGTTCCTGTTGCATGTAAATTGGTGACGCTTGTATCACGATATATGGTATTGTCACAGTATTAACATAAGCTGCAGAAAACATGTTACTTTAACAAGTATAATAACAAAAGATATTATAACATACTAATGTTGCTTTATTGTATATACATATTCAAAGTAAACAAATGTTTCAACACAATTAAATTTCAAAATGAAGTACAACAGTTTAATAAAGTCTTGTTACTAAATGTTAATTAATGGATAAAAATCAACAAGGAGAATCAGTCAGATTTATAACAGTTAGTATGGTATTATTAGTTCAAATTAACATTAAGACATTATTAGCCACAGACACCAAACCCTTGCATCAAGTTTAACAAAAGCTTTTGTAGTTTCATTCATTCATTTTCCTTTGGCTTAGTCCTTTTATTCATCAGGGGTCGCCACAGTGGAATGAACCAACTTATTCAACACACTGTATGTTTTACGCAGCGGATGCCCTTCCAGCTGCAACCAAATACTAAGAAACACCCATACACACACATACACTACGGAATATTCTTCAAGAGCACTCTAATAGTAAAAAAAAAATTCACAGTATTTTGAAGTGCCATCATATAAATAATGTGCATGTTCATGATCATGCTATATTTAATTATTGAACATCAGTCGAACACAAAGTAATGTGCGACCAAGAATAACAGCATTCCCAATCCTTTTCCTTATACAGACTTGTGGTTCTTTCAGGAGTACATCCTGTACTCAAACTGCCAGCTCCAATGAGGAAGACAAGGAGCTTTGTGACTGATGGATCATTTTAGCGAGTCGCGTGAAACTGCAGACGGTGGTATCAGGGCAGCAGATTGCAGGGCATGTTTTTGTGTGTGGGCTCTATTCCAGCAATCACTCAATGGTCCAACAAAGGCCTGAATCATTGTGATAAAGGGTTGATGAAAGTCAGAGGCAGGGCAAGCTTGCTCTAATAAGCCACTGGTGGTGATTGTTTCCTGCATGTGCCGCTCTGCCGGGAAAGAGGATGAGGGCCAAATAACAGGACTTTAACAGATTTCAGACTGTAAAAATCAAGCCTGTTCAATCAATGCAGTCATTTTTGGAAGCGAACAATGGCAGCCAGAGAACAACAGCAGTGGGTGAAAATAAATAATTCAGCAAGTATAAGTCTTGATTCTTCTGGTTAATGTTTAATTGGGCTCCAGATGTCAGTGCACTTAAGGGAAATTAAGAGCGCTTGAGAGACGGGATGAAGAGCAGCGAGCCGAAGAGCCGTACGCTGGCGTTTCCGATGCCGCCCCGACGTGAGGATTCAAATCGTTAGCTTCTGCTCCTAAAGAAATGCAATGAATAAATAAAACCGATACAAAAGCACTCACCGTGGCTCCCAAAGACACTTGATGAGGAGTGAAAGGAGACAGAGGAGAGGAGTCCATCTGCGAGTGAGATGTGAAAGGATTCTGATGGGCCCCTGGGTGACCGGAGATGGTGCGAGCTCGGTTCTTTGAGAGGAAGTCGGGATTCCGCCTGTCATGAGTTCTGTAATCACGTCGGGGAACACGCCGTTCTCTGGCCTGAAGTAAAGCGAAGTGGAATCTGACAGGTTGTCTTCATTTTTCAAGGACTGGAGAGCGGATGACTGACAGCACCAAATCCTGCTTCAGGTTAACAGACAGAGCCGCTCCGCAACGCCCATCTAAACTCTCCAGCCTCGACAAAGCTTTTAGCAAAAACAAAGCTGCTGCAGACTCTTACTCTCAACGGTGCCTTTAAAACAAGGGATTTTAATCGTTTCAATGCCAAATAGCCCAAAACATAATGATGTGACGAAGCAACTACCATCTAAAAACATGAGCCGATACAGGTGCGTTTGGTTTTTAATTGTTACTGATCTGAAGCCAACAAAAAGCATAAAAAATGATGTGTACCCACTATTGCCATCCTTTTAATTGTGGAAATTGAAATTCCTTTCAAACTAAACCAAAATTAGTTTTTAAACTTAATCATTCCAATACAGTTTAAAAGACTAATTGTATTGCTTATAATGTAATTGTTTACTTCAATATTTTGATCTGGATGACACGGTGGCTTGCATGTTCTCCCCGTGTTAGCGTAGGTTTTCTCTGGGTGCTTCGGTTTCCCCCACAGTCCAAGGACATGCGGCAATGGTGAATTGAGCAAACTAAATTGGGCGTAGTGTATGCATTTGAAGAGACACACCACGCCTACAGTATACTAACATGTATGTGTGCTATTGCATTTGTTTCCCTGGTTGCGAGAAGACGCATTTTGCTTTATTAGAAGTGTCCAACTCCTCTCCCCAACCCTGCCTTAATCTTTCATGTCATAGATTCAACAAGGCACTGCAAATATTCCTCAAAAACTCTGGTTCATATTGACATGATGGCATCTTGCAGTTGCTGCAGATTTATCAGCTGCACATCCATGATGCGAATCTCCCATTCCACCACATCCCAAAGGTGACTGTGGAGGCCATTTGAGTACAGTGAACTCATTGTCATGTTCAAGAAACCACTCTGAGATGACTCACGCTTTATGACATGGTGTGTTATCCTGCAGGAAGTAACCATTAGAAGATAGGTATACTGTGGTCATAAAGGGATGGACATGATCAGCAACAATACTCAGGTACGCTGTGGCGTTGACAAGATGCTTAATTGGTACTAATGGGCCCAAAATGTGCCAAAAAAAATCCATTACACCACCACCACCACCCTGAACTGTTGTTACAAGGCAGGATGGATCTATGCTTTCATGATATTGATGACAAATTCTGACCCTACTCATCAGACCAGGCAACGTTTTTCTAATCTTCTATGGTCCAATTTTGGTGAGCCTGTGCTAACTGTAGCCTAAGTTTTCTGTTCTTAACTGACACGAGTAGCACCCGGTGGGGTCTTCTGCTGCTGTAGCCCATCCACCTCAAGGTTGGACGTGTTGTGCATACAGAGATGCTCTTCTGCATATCTCAGTTGTAGCGAGAGATTATTTGAGATACTGTTGCCTTTCTATCAGCTCTAACCAATCAGGCCATTCTCCTCTGACCTCTGGCATCAACAAGGCATTTGCGCCCACAGAACTGCCATTCACTGGATATTTTCTCTTTTTCAGACCAAAAAAATCCCAGTAGATTCCAGCAGTTTCTAAAATACTCAGACCAGCCCTGTCTGGCACCAACAACCATGCCATGCTCAATGTCACTTAAATCACCTTTCTTCCCCATTCTGTTGTTCGGTTTGAATTGCAGCAGATCATCTTTTTACCATCTCTACATGCCTAAATGCACTTAGTTGGCACAAGAAATTTGCGATAATGAGCAGTTAGAAATAATGTGGTGTACCTAGTAAAGTGGCCAGTAAGTGAATATAAAAAAAAATGTGTATGTTTGTGTTTAAGTAAACAATAAATTTAAATAAATAAACCTTAAAATAATAGTACAACCTACAAACTAAGAAAATCCCATTGGTAATAGCGGTTGACTGAATGTGTAAGATCTACTGTAGCCAGTCACACTGAAAAGTCACAGTGAATTTATAGTATTTACTCTGTATGTGTAGATTCTCTTTGACTACATCTCTACTTTGGTTGCCTCAGTTGAAGTGATTTAAAATGACATTACCCGGAATAAAAAGGAAACACGCTTAGTTCAAAGCCTTCTCTTACAACAAAAAACACTCCAAAGCATCCAGTGGTGAGTTTGAAGCACTCATTAAAAAGTTTCACACTTAAGTTCACAAGAAAGTAAAATAGATGAAAAAAACAGCTTAGAAGTAAGTGAGGAGGAGGAAATCACAATGAGGAAGATGAACTTTGTTTACCTGGTGGAGTTGAGGATGATGCATGTTCGCATAATTAAAGTCTGATTTGCCGGTATGCTAAATATCTGCCTCGCACACATTATAATTTAAATAATCTGACAACCTTGTAAAACAAGCTTTCACCGTTTGCCCTATTGAAGCTAGACGTCTTAAACTGTGTGCATAATTCACGGTTCGGTCGCATAACATCGTCCCTGTGGGTACTGAAACGAGCGGAAGACAGAGAGAAAGACATATCTGCATACAGAGCTGGGTAGTGACAGGTAGACAATGCTGATATGAATAATTGAAAAAAAAATCAAGTAAAGCAACACACTGAAGCAATTCAAAACAAGCTAAAAGTAAATAAATCATCAGAAGGTGTGGATCAAGAGAGAGAGAAAAAGAGAGAGAGGAATCTTAATTATCTTGTGACTGTTTAAATGACTACATCCAGTCTTGTTCTAGGTGCAAAACTAATTTCTGGTGTGTCTAACTCCCTTTTCTTTATTTAGTGTCTGTGTGGGCAGCAGAACAGAAACCCAATAGTAACTGCACAAGTCAGCGGTCATGTTGAAGTGTCAGAGGGAACATTAAAAATAAAATAGATTCTGACATAAGTTTGCAAGTCAGTGACTTAAGCCCACATCTTTAAGTAATGGAAGGTTACTAAGTCTGACTGATAGAGGTAGAACAATGCGAAAGCAGATTCCTGGACAAAAATGTTTTATTTTTCCTTCCTAAACCAAAAGGTGTTTATTAGAAGTCTAAATTTATTCCACACTGCCTCAGTAGCTCAGAAAACAATATTGAGGAAAAACTATCAAAAATAAAAACAAAGCATACCAAAAATTGAAATATGCTGCCAAAAAGTGCACATATTTGGACTGGCACTGAATAACAGACACAAGGAAGTATGTGTGCAGCATATTTCCTACACATTGACTTTAAATTTAACAGTATTTCATACATAACAATTTTATTTAAAGGACATTGTTCAAAATCTTTTCATATTATGATTATCTTATGATTTAGAATTTTCTCACTTCTCAAGGGGGTAGGGTGGAATTCTTTATAATTATAAACATTATTAACTAATAACAACAACAACAACTCAATATTATAAAACAAATTGCATTTAAACACTCTGCAACTATTAAAACATGACAGTCTTTTGTAATTGAGCAATACAGACATAGTAAAATATAGTACAACTAGTTTGCACAAAAAGCAAACACAAATAATATAAAATATAATTTAAAGTCATAATAAACAGCTTATTAATCTAACGTGCTATTAAAACAAACAAAAAGTGCCTTTGAAAATTCAAAAACAGTTAGTAGTGTGTATACACTATAGTGAATAGAGATAAACTTAAAACTTAGAATACTGCTAACAGTTGATGGATACTCTGTTATCTATCTTGTCACTCAAATAACACATACATTCTTTGTATGAATAATGCCATCTAAGCAAATTTTAGTCTCCATAATCCTGAAGTTAACAAAGCCAAGTGATTCACCCCCAGGCTATAATGTGGACTTGAAGCAAAAAAGAAAACAACGTAGTCTTTCCTGGTCAGCAAAAACATCTATGAGACCAGCCACAGATCCATACAGCCAGCTTGATTACGACATGCAGTACCAGCTGGGTGATGGACCTCTAGGATGTTAATCATATGCATATCAATACCACTTATAAGCCAATCATCTGCTACTATTGACAGCTCTACTTTTGTCATTCGCTGGGCCAAAGGAGGACTGGCACCACTAAGTTCTTTGCACACTGAAGTCAGAAATGTTCATATTCATATTTTTTTCGTATTCAAATCTAAAAATTCGTTACAGACACAAGACTTGCACCCGAGTCCAATGTGTATTAAATAATCCATTGCAAAATAATTTGTAATACAATATGGAGTCTTCAAGTAGATGATTTTCTTGTCTTCTCAATGTTTAACAAAAGAATAAGAATAAGAAAGAGGAAATATTGGGTTCATCCATTCCTTAGATTGCAGAGAGAGGAAAGGGAGTTCCTAAAGAGCTGCATGATTATCCTGACCAACTCCAAGTCTACTTCAGGATGTCCATTGCTCAGTTTGATTCTTTGTTAGCAATACTTTGAACCACATATTACAATGAAGACCACCAATTTCCATGAACCAATTGATCCTGAACATAGACTGGCAGTTTAACTAAAGTATGGAGACATAGACAGACACACAAAAACTGACACACACCAAACCATGCTAGCATACAATACACTATAGGGTTGCACGATACTGGAATTCCGTACTAATCGATACTGAAAACGTCCATTTCCCGCCAACATTTGTGCACTATTGGGCACGTTCTTAAACAGCGCTGATTTGCCGTTGTGCTCACGTTGCAACAGAAATTACTGTGATTGGCTGTGAAGGTCATCAGTTCACCAAACTCTCCGCTGTTTACTGAGTGTAAACAGATAAAGGGGCACTGGAGCATTTTAAAGCCATGATTCAATAGCGGATCACTCGTATGCCAGCTTATAGACAAACCAGTTGATCGACGTGACTTTAAAACACCCCAGTATTGCTGTATCTGTGGTTACACTAGGTAAACAGCGGTGAGTTTGGTGAACTGATGACATTCACGGCCAATCACAGTCATTTCTGTTGAGCACA
>CAIGQZ010032461.1:14527330-14550463 GCA_903798205.1 Danio tinwini | reverse complement strand
GAACTGATGACATTCACGGCCAATCACAGTCATTTCTGTTGAGCACATGAACACAATGGCAAATCAGTGCTGTTTAAAAATGTGCTTAGTAGCGCTCAAATGTTAGCAGGAAATGGACATTTTAAAACTTCAGTATCAATTGGTACCGAATTCCAGTATCGTGACAACCCTAATACACTAGCATAAAATAAACCACAGAACATTTATATTATATTAACTTCTCTGACACCAAATTGGATTTTGCCTATTGCTTGTATGACAGATTAAAAGCCTAATTCAATTATTTTTCAGATAGACGAAAGTTTCGAAGGCAATGTGTCAATACAACTGACACAACGTGAGGTCGATTTTTTTTTAATGTACAGAAATTTGACATTCAGTGTGCAATAACCTTAAGCCTGAATTCTCCCAAAGCTTCTGTTTTCTTCCCATTTCTGCCACCTGATGTAACTTGCCAAGGCCACCTTTGGCCTGCTTAGATGGGGTCACTAGAGCTACCTTACAATTGAATCACATTCTTCAGTAACCACAGTCATATTAAACCAAACGGAATTAACACTGAACTGACTTAATCAGATAAACATGTCTTGCGGAAGAGCATAAAGCCGTATCACACCAATTAAAAATGACCACAATTTTACTGTTTCACCTGTTAATATTGTATAAATCAATAAAGATGAACTGAATTAAACAGCTCTGCATTATTATCTATGAATTTAATGTGTTAAAGCAATACTATTTTGACTGTGCATTTCCAATAGGATCTAATATAAATGTTTGCTGTCTCCTTACTGAGCTGTATGCCATTATAAAATATTAACAAAACAATATGAACTGAAATGTGCAAAATAGAGCCTGAAGGTTAAACTGTAGTGATTAGGAACCCTCAGCAATTTATTAATAATACCACAATTATTCAGCAAAATATGCAGTGCGGCAGGTGCTACACATAGTCAGGAAAAACTCAAGGTTAGAAATAATAAATCTACTTCCTTCTTATTGCCACATGGCTTATTAAAAAAAACTGAAAAATTGATCCTTAAAGAAACATTTAATTATGCTTAATGCAGTATGTACTTATGCAATGTGCACAAAACCACACAGAACTGTAAAAATAGACTGACCGGCTCGCTGCGTGCCGAAGGTAACAGACAGCCTGGTGAGCAGGTCTTCATTCTCATAACGATCCTCTTTGGCGATTACCCAAAAACAATTCTCGGACAGCTCCTGGGGTAAGATCTACAAAGAAACAGGAGACAAAGAAAAATAAAAATAAAATAAATCACGGCTTGATATCGTAATGACTCATCATGGGAGGTTGGGATGCAGGAGTTGCTAGGCAACGTGAGGCATCTAAACAGTGAGGTGGTTTATGAAAAAGTAAAGAGGAAACTTATTCAAATATTCATATTGTGTTCTATTGCTGGCCTTTATTTTGTTCTCCTACATGTCAGCGCGTGTGACGGCTGAATGCAGCACCAAAGAGACTCATTCTCGAACATCTCAGTACACGAAAACACAAGGCCGAGATATCTCCAGTCACACATCATCATACAAAAACATGCCTAAACACACATGGAGCACTGCAATGAGGCGATCAAACAGGTGATCAGTCTAAGTCTAACACAAAATAGGCTAAGACAAAATAATGATATAGAAAGAAAAGAAAACTAAAGGAAACGTGTATCAGGGTTTCTGCAGGTTTCTTTAAGTCAAATTTAAGACATTTTAAGACCCTTTTGAGACCATTATGAATGAAACTTTAGACTTATACAAGGCTAAACACTAAGGTTTTTTTCCTAATGGCCCAATTACTTCAGTAAATAGTTTTTGTATTAATGTAAAGGGATGTGCTGCTTTACTGTAGTTTTCTTTCCCTGCTCAGAGAATTACATTAGAAAAATTTGCTGTAATCTCGAACAGCTGTTGTGAATCTCTTTTCACTAAAACAAATATTGAGATTAATTATTGGTGATTGGGTAGCTTTACTTGGACATATGAAAAGTAAGACCTGTTTAACATGATTGAAGACCCACAACAAAATATTTAAGTGAATTTAAAATTAAAATTTTGTTTTTGAAATTGAGACTTTAAGACCTCGCGGACACCCTGGTGTATGCATGAGGACACAAAAAAGAAAAGCAAGAAACAGGAAAAGAAGAACAGAAACAAAATGAAAAGGGAAATATTGAAAGAAAATATATTAAAAATCAAGAAAAGAAAGAGTAAAAAAATGTAAAGATGACAAAAAGATCTATATAATAAAGAAGAACAGAAAAGCTGGAAGTAAGAGCAGGAAAGCATGAATCTTGAAGAGGGATAAAGTAAAAAAGGAAGAAACAAGACTATAGTTAAAGTAAATAAAGTTGGAAAACAAAAGAAAGAAAGAATCAGATTACAGAAAAGCGCTTTTGTTCATGTTGACAAATGTGTGGAAACAAACAAAAGACCACCTACTGTACTCATACACAGGGTTCATCCACTGCAGGTTCTATCAAGTTAAATTTAAGACTTTTAAAGACCCTTTTAAGACCATTATGTATTAATTTTTAAACTTACACAAGGCTAAACACTAAGGATTGTTTTCTATTGCTTGCCACAAAAAAATATTAGCCACATATTTTAATGTTACACTTAATTGTTTACACTTCTTTCAATATATTATATATTAAATATTATGTCCACTTTGCCTTACTTCTGTGAATAGTTTTTGTTTAAATGGAAGATAATGTAAATCGAGTTGTAGCCCTGTTATTAGTAAAGTTATAAAGTTTTATTGAGATGGATAGTTGGTGATTGGACAGATGTGGGCTCGATTGGGTAGCTTTACACCAAGTTTAGACGGCATGATTTTCAAAGTAGTGGTGTCACATGTTTTCACACTGCATGACTATCTGAGCTAGCATTTTGTCTGTGCTATGTTTAAACTGCAAGATGGATCGGCGACAGTGGGTTTCAGACTGCATGACTTTAAAATAGGAAGAATCGCAGACAACGTTGTCTCAGTCCACAAACTATGTCTCTCAACCAAATACATGAGAGAAGTGACATAGAAACAGCGCAAGATCACATAGTATATCTTTCGTTATTAACTACATAATAAAAAAGAAGCCCTTAGTGAGAATGTACTTATTTTTCCCATCTGTCTTTTGAAAACAATTAGCAATTTCTCCTCAATTTTTTTCTTTTTTGACCCAGTTGTGGTATTAATCAGATGACACATCAAAAAGAGACGAGTGCTCCTACCAAATTTTCACTACTTTTCCTCCATTTCTTGGGTCCAAATAGATAGAAAATAAGCTCTTTTTTAACTACTCCCTAAAAAACCCCCGCTGTCCTTCAGATACCCACACTAGTGGATGGATGCTGCTCTCTTATTGGCTGCAGGTAATCACTGATGTTATCTTCAATCAGAACACATTTCACACAGCATGATTTGGAATTTATGTAGTATGCCAAATATCTCACAGGCGTCAGCGACTCATCTGCGATTCTCTCAGATTGCACCTTTGATAGTTCACACTGTGTGATTGTTACTCATGTGAACGACCACCGATTGCCTGTGGTTTCAGGTATTTGTTGGTGATTTCTCAACACCTGTCAGCGAGTCAAAATCTGGACTAAAATCATGCAGTCTGAATTTGGCATTACTTGGACAGAGAAAAATTAAGACCTAAAATGATTTAAGACCTAAAACACAATATTTCAGTGATTTTAAGACCTAAAATCGTGTTTTTAAAAATTTAAAATATTTTAAGACTTTAAGAACCTGCTGACACCTTGCGTACAGCACGTGCATACTGTCGATGGGATATGTAAGAAAGCATTTCAAAACAAGGCTTTCATAGAGTATTTAGTAACAGATTAAGAGATATGATTTTTTTGCTTTCCCACTTACATGCTGTGCAAACATGTTTAATCATTTAAGAGTACTCAAACATCATACTGAGTACTTGTCTAGAAGTGATAAAGTGTGACAAAATAGGAGGTAAGGCTGTCAAACAAACACACACATTTGATCACATGTTAATACCAGTATTGTCTTCCCAATAATGTAGATGGGATATTTAAGAAAGCATTTCAAAACAAGGCTTTCATACAGTATTTAGTAACAGATTAGGAGATATGATTTTTTATTTTCTACTTTCCCACTTACTCACATGCTGTGCAAACATGTTTAATCATTTAACAGTACTCAAACATCATACTGAGTACTTGTCTAAAAGTGATAGAGAGTGTGACAAAATAGGAGGTAAGATAGTCAAATAAACAAACATTTGATCACATGTTAATACCAATATTGTCTGTCCAATAAAGATCAGATGACTGAAAATGTATGTTAATACCAGGCAGAAACAGGGCCTTAGTGGTGCTCCAAGATCAAATCTGTTTGCATGAAAACAAGCCCTGGTAACGTTGGGGAATAAGCAGGGCATTGTGGGATGATCAGTTTAATGGAGTCTTCTTGTTGAGATAAAGACTGAAAGGGTAATCAATGAGACCGGCTGTGCTAATGAACAGACCTCAGACTCCTGCCAAATACCTGAGCCAATAGCTCTTCAAATCTGCTCCACGAGGACACGTTCAAAGAAATCAAACAATCAGGAAGCGGACTGAACATGAGCCTGAAGAGTAGTCTCTCAGTGGAAGTGATTAACCCACGTTTCTGACCGTGTGTGTGTGATTAATCGAACACGTGCTGCTATGTTCTGGCCCTCTGATGGGCACAGGGTGGCATGTTTCCCATGATGCACCAGCTGTCTGGTCTTTGGCTTCCTAAGCTGCGAAGCTCTTGTTAATGAGTGATAAAAGTCTTGGGTCAGGAGCCATGAATATTGTATGGTGTCGGTTTCTCAAGCAGCTGTTTAAAAAAGCCTCTTTGTGTCCTTCTAATGGCTAATTACAAACAGGTTCCGGATGAGATGAAGCATATGGTGGAATCTTTAAAAACATCTGTATGATAGTGGCAAAAAGGACAGCGATTAAATATTAATTGTAATGTTATAAACTAACACAACTCAAACTACACTGCACCACAACATCTGCTGATAAACAAAAGGCAACCACACCAAAAAGTGTGATCCTTTAGAGCGGAACAACATTTTCTTTAATGATGCTTGGCAACAAACACAAGTAGTTTTCTCCGGTTACTTTGCAAACATCTGTCCTTTTGTGTTGTTTTCTAAATCTTGTTTAAGCACAAAAGGAGGATTCTCTCCCATAGGGGTTGGAGAGAAGTTAAAGATTTTTGGAATAAAGTTGTTTATGGTACAGAAAATGTTACCTTAGACCAATTGAGACACTTCATGGAGGTATCAGGCTTGAAATCCTTCTTGGGGTGAAGTGAATTCAGTAAACAGTCAAACAGTTCAGTATTATCAAATACAAGAATATAATAAAAGTAGAGTACATTTAAGTAAGTACTAAGTACAAAGGTTCCAGGTTAGATTGCTTCTCAAATTCAGCATCAACTGTATAACTGTGCAACACCCTTAAACCAAGTGAAACTCCGAAGGGATAAGTCCAGCAATAAGTTCATGGCATTCTCATAGTCTCTCCCATAGGGGTTGGAATGAAGCTAAAGACTTAAGAAATAAAGTTGTTTATGGTACAGAGAATGTTACCTTGGACCAGTTGAGGCGCTTCATGGAGGTATCAGGCTTGAATTCCTTTTTGGGTTTCAGGCCGAAAGGCAGTATGTATTGGAGTGCGGATGTCAGTGCACCGAATCCTAGAGGAGGTGGAGGGGGTGGAGGCATCCCGGGTATGGAGGCACAGCCTGGTGGAGGTGGTGGAGGTGGCAGAGCTGGACCTCCAGGAACAAATAGTGGAGGAGGAGGTGGTGGGGCAGGGGGAAACGTGGAAGAGGTGCCCGAGGACAAACCAGGAACCGGCTGCCCTGATGGTAACGCCCCTGGAACGGCTCCAAACTAAAATAAACAAAAATAAACAAACATGATAACCATTCTTTAAATTAACACAGTTGCCCAAAATGTAGAAGAACTTCAGTCCAGAAGTTTGGGGTCAGTATTTGATTGTATTGTTTATTTTCTTGCTTTCTTTCTTTACAGTGTTTGCTTTAAATTCTAAACTTTTTAACATTACAAGAACCTTTACTCTCCCTTATGACTAGTTGATATATCTTTACTAAAAATATTCTTTTGATTAGTACTGTAGGAATGTACTTTGACCAAAACTTTTATATCAAAGTATTTTTTGTTGATGTGAATAATAGTGTATATTTATATATTTACATTTCACTATAACTTTAATGTTGTCTTACACTCGTTGTTTCATCCCTTAAAATTCAAACTGATATTCAAAATGACATTTAATTATATTTGCCAATGAAGATAATTTCTTCAGGTCTTAAAATAAGATTCATATAATAGGTTAGGAGAGGGGAAGTTTCAAACCATATTTCTGGGATTATCTTTGGTACGCTGCAGTTTTAAGTAGAAAACACTCAGCATGGTGCTGAATTATGATTTTAAACATCGTTTGTCTTCAAGCTAATTAAAAACACCAGACACAAACACTGTTAAACACCTTAAAAAATCATTTTCACCACATGGGGGTATTTAAGTTGCACGAACAAACTAATTAACTTTAATTAATTATGCAAAACAGTATTGTTACAAATGAGCATTAAGATTGTTCATTCATTATACCTGAAATTAACAAACCATGAAGCGCTACTTATTATTAAAATAAACAAAACACAAGCAAATAATAAGCAAAAGATGTAATTGAATAGAATTAAGTAAAGAAAACAGCAACAAAACAAGTCAGATCACAACAAAAGAAATCTAAAAAAGTGATTTTATGATAATATTTTAGCCCTCTCCTAATATATGGACCATAATTCTATTTACATTTCCCCAAGTAGGTTTGAATGCTGCTGGCTACAGCTGTAATGCATTTCTGGGGGGTGAAGTGAATTCAGTAAAAAGATTGATCAAAAACAAGAATATAATAAAAGTAGAATACATTTAAGTAAGTATAACATACAAAGTTTCCAGGTCAGATTGCTACAAAAATCCAGCATCATCTCCATACCTGTGCAACACCCTTAAACCCAGTCAAACACCAAAGGGGTCAGTCCAGCAATAAATTCATAGCATTCTCATGATGATATTGAATTGATATTAAGAAAGCAAATAAAAATAAACGATCCTTTGAGGTGCAAGGTTACGTTTTGTGTACAACAGAGACATGCAGTGCCTGTCCTTCCAGATTTGCCAGGCAGTTAAGTAAATATAAAAGATTAATAAGGCCATAACCCTTTTCCCCACTCAAAACACCTCCATCTCAAATCTCCATCAAACATTCAGGGAAAACAAGTAAGATACATTACTCTGGTGTATTCACTCCATTCAACCTGAATGGCAAACAGCTGCAAGGGTGTGGGATTTATTGAACAAGTAGATGTGCTTTAATTCAAACAGCGCACATGCCGGCCTCTAGATAATTCACAGGCTAAGAGTCAGCATGACTGACGCTCCTGCATATGTGGAGAATTGACTGGGTGATTATGCTTTGCGTTGCTGCAAACGATCACACCCCAAAGAGATGGATCAGCTTAACTGCCTGTACTCCAAACTTTCACTTCGCTCATTGGCCACCATTATTTAGGAATTGATCTGCTCTATCGACGATAGCCTAGTGAGCCAAAAAGCAATTGATCAAACAAACTGTTCAGTTGATGCCCTATTTGTCATGTCAGTGTGAGCGGTTCAGGATCCATTTAAACAAAAAAAACGAAGCAACATGAGTCTCAGGGCAGAGTTGAGGAAAGGTAGAAGATGTTCTTCAAGAGTTCCCAGACAGGGTTTAATCTTTACATTGTTTATTTAAATTGGCTAAATTATTATATAGTATATGTAACTTAAAATATTCACAAAATATAAAGCATTCAAAGTTAACTGATAAATATATAATCTATACAGCAGGGAAAAAGTACTGTAGTGAACATGTCACCATTTTTCTCAAAAAACATATTTTAAAAGGTTCCGTTGACTTAAATTTTTTTCCAATTGTAGGTAACAACAAAAGGAGTCCATTTATGCAAAGAAAACAAATCTTATTAGTCTACAAATTAAATTATAGGTAATAAAATGAAATGATGCAAGGAAAAAGTATTGAACACACGAAGAAAGGGAGGTGTAGAAAGGCAATGAAAGCTCAAACAGCAGCTGAAATCTCTCAGTAGTTCTTCAGCAACCTTCTGCCCTGGGTCATTGTGAATTAATATTAGCTGCTTCAATCCAACATCTGCATTAGCAGGATGATAAACATGAAAGCAGGGTGGACATTTCAGGAAGACAATGATCCAAAACACAGCCAAGGAAACTCTCAAATGCTTTTAGAGAAAGAAAATCAAGCTTTAGAATAGCCCAGCCAATTGAATCCAATATAAAATACAATTTTAAAGATCAGATTTGATAGACGAGATCCACAGAACCATCAAGATATTTACACACTGTTGAAGTCTATGAAAAACTTACACCAGAGTAATTTGTGTGACTTAGTTCTCCATGAGAGGCTGCCATCACCAAAAAAGACTTTTTTATAAAGTAGTAATTACATTTCAGTAGTTCAGTACTTCTCCTTGTGTCATTCCATTGTTATTACGCATAACTCATTTCAGACTTTTTTATGTTTGTATTGTTTGGGTTTTTACCAAAATTTTGTTCAACTCCATGTCAACAGCTCCATAAGAAGTAATATTCTCAGGAAAAAGCATGACATACTTATTTCAATACTTATTTCCTCCACTGTATAATCCGGCAAAAAAATAAATAAAAATAAAAAAATTAGGAAGAGGACTCAAATAAGTCTAAAATGTGTCCAATTCACTTGAGGACAATGCACAACAATGTATACAAAAAAAAACAAAAAAAAAAAAAACTAACAAACAGCCTTCAAATGTTTTATTAGAGAAAAGACTGATGAAATATGGAGTAGCTAAGATTGGAGCTTTCGAGCAGTATGCTGTTCTTATAGCAGCTGTTCTGGCTGAAGAAGAGACAACATTAGGACAGATTGTGTCAATCTCAATTAGTGAAAGCACTAAAGCGGTAAACAAGTTTTATGTTAGCTCCCAAATAACCAAAATTTCTGTCTGTGCACATAAGGCTAGGCAGGATAAGAGGGCATGTTGAGCATATTTGGCATAGATGTAATCTATCTAAAGACAGTATAAATGCCAGTGTGACGATTCTATTTATTATAATCATGATTTAAAGGAAGATATGCATAAAGGACTGATGGAATCGTTTTCTATAATTCTCTGCCACTCAATAATTTGCTTTGGGTGTATGGCCATACACAATAAATGCGCTTTACAGTATATAATACACATTACTTATTTCTGTATTACACTGTATAAACACAGCAACGTGCCACACTGGCCAGGAACAACATACATGTCAGCATTGCTTGATCACAACTAAATCAAACCACTAAATAAGGCACAAAAAACTTATTTTGAGTATAAACACAACGTATAGAAGCATTGCATCTACCACAAATCCAAGTTGAATCTGGTTAACCTAAACAATTACTGGATTAAAACAAATTTTACACTATAACATTGAAAAGATAAATATATCTTTAAAAACTTGATATTTTATATTAGAAAAATCCTCAACAATAAACCCTCAAATTGTGCACATGGGTTCCGTTTGCTTTATGAGATCGGAATAAAAAATAGAATTAAAACAAACACATGGCCTGATCCATCTTTATTTTCGACATACCAACTAAAACTAATAAAGAAAAAACATCATATCAGAAAGGAAAAGAATGAAACAAACAGAAAAAGACAGAGTGAGAACAAAGAAACAAGAGAACCCCAGAAGAAAAGTCATCAAAAACAGTAACAGAAGTGTTCAAAACAAAGGGAGAAATACAGCATCCAGTAGGTACCTGGTTTCTATGAGCCTGAAGTTCTGCTTCCAGCTCATTGATCTTCTCCTCCTTCTTCAAAAGCTGGGCTTCAGCTTCCTGTCTGCCCAAGAACTCCTCATCCAACTGAAAAACAAAACCATGTCAGCAAAGACAATTGTTAAAAAAAAAACCAACATACAAACACAAACCCATCACAGCAATTCTCCCTAGTGTTTGAACACTTCTTAGATGTGTTTCTTAGTGTTATGTATGAAGAATAAGCACTAATTACTGAAAAGAAAGATAATTATAAAAACTATGAAACAAATACAAACACAGCAAATTCAATTAAGAATAGGTTTATGTGTTTTTGCAGGAAAAAAAACTTTAGAAAGAGAGATCTTTAAACCGCTTCACTATGCAAAGAGAGTTAAAGACAAAGATTTTATTACTTTCTGAGTTCTGATTTCAAACAAATGCTGTTCGTTTGAACATTTCATTCATGAAAGTATCCTGGAAAAATATGTTTCTACAAAAATATTATGATTCATACACAGGTTTATTTATTTGTTTATTGGCGAGAAAAATAAGAGATGATTTGTGAGCGCCAAACTAACATTAGAATTATTAATAAAGGTGCCCTATAATGAAAATCTGGGTATCCCAAGCCACAGTAGAATAATAAAGGTTCAGTATATAGAAATGGGCATACTGTGAGCCTCAGACAACACTGTTACCTTATTTTCATGTAAATTCCACAAGTGTAAAACCCCGGTGGACAACATCAAATTGTTTACTGTGCATTACCGGGCAACGACAGCACATTTCAAATTCGCCTTAGGATGCAAAATGCAAGATTTACAGATTACACATGTATTCATCTCCACTCTAAAGAGGCATAAGGTATGTTAATTTATTTATTTTGTTAATTTATTGTGTTTATTGTGAAATTTGATGCGTATGTTTCAACAAACACATGTAGCCTGCTTAATCGTGTCAAATCACTCTGCTTCACTGTCATATGCAGGCATGTGATCAGCTGAGGACAAAAAAAGATAGAAGCATGATATATTTATTTAATATTTATAATTTGTATAATCACTTTCACTTGGCCCCATTTTTAATAGCCTAGTTTTAATTAATTATAAAATATATTTTTATAAATGTGTAGTATTATCTAAACTTGACATTTTCAGGTATTAAATTTGTGGTGCTAGGCTGTAGCACTGAATTAATGAAGACATACAGTAAAGACCGATGACGTGCAGAGAACAATAACAAATGTGCATCCTGCAGCTGTGTTTAAAATGTGCATAGAGCGCACGTGGTCGTGACATGCAATTGTGAGCGTGGAAAAAGTGCACAGCCGCACACACATTCAAAGCAAAAAACAGACAGGGTTAGAGCATGTCTGATGTGGGGTGGAAGCCCGTTTCACAGTTTTGAGGGTAACAGCAAAAGCCAGATCTCCACTTCACTTACACCGGGACCTTGGTACTGAAAGAATAAACTGATCAGAAGACCATTGGCTAAGTTCACACTGCAAGGCTTAGTGCTTAAATCAGCTTTTTTTATCAGATCTGATTTTTTTTGCCTAGCTGTTCACGCTGTTGTTATAAATGTGGCCAATATTAGATTTGCAGTGTGAACAGATCATGGTCCAAAACTGACCCGCATGCGCAGAAGTATAGTTACGGACAACACAAAATGTCTAATTATGCACACAGTGTGTATACTGTATGAAGCACGTTGTCAGATTATGCTTAATATGATTATTGCCCTTTTCACAGACAACCGTGGTGTATTACATGAACTGTAAAGGGTTGTTCTGCTACTACTAATGTGTATTTTGGCATTTTACCTAAAATAAGTCACTTGGGATTGAAAACACTGATCATTTGTGAGTTATGACAACCGCGGTGCGCGTCTGTCTGACCAGGGTTAATGAGCAGCCGCAGACTGAACTGTGAAGGCGGAGTTGGTTTATCTCCGTTTGCAGTTATTTTATTTTACTTCGTTATAAACAACAGACACATGCAGATGGGGGGTTTGGGTGCTTGAGTGCTTGAGCTCCTGCCCTTTATTCGCTCTGAGATAATGTTCATCCTTAAAACGAAAGTTCCCCCTCCTTTGTTTTTGCCTTCAAAATGTTTTTCAAAACGAACAACCAACTTTCTGTGGTAAAGTAATCGCCCTGTGTGTTATTCTACTATGCTGCAGAGGTGTAGATGATGTTTGCAGCACAGAATGATGACGTATGTCGCTCAAAGATTATGTAAAAGTCACATGAAATCCGACATAACCGTTTACACTGCGGTCGCATTGCAAAACATCAGATCTGTGTCTGATTTAAGACTATATATGAAAGTGGCACAAATCTGAAGTGAAAAGATCAGAATCCATGCGGTTTGAGCTGTTCACACTGTCACACCTGACTCACATATGGGCGAAAGATCAGATTCGAGCCACATTTGCCTGCAGTGTGAAAATAGCCTTAGTGACCTACCAGGATTATATACATGTAGGAGATCTGATAAGTAAGGTGGTGCCAGTTCAAAAAATGTATAGTTTAAAATCAATCCGTGACCTAACAGGCAGCTAGACCAGAGAGGAAAGAACTGGGGATATGTGTTTATACTTGCAAGTCCCTGTCAGAAGTCTCGCAGCCGCATTTTGGACTAATTGCAATCTATTCAGGGCATTTTAACTAATACCCACATATAAAGAGTTGCAATAGTCAAGTATGCCCAAAATAAAAGTATGGATCACCTTATCAAGGTCATTAAAAGAGAGAAATTACTTTACTTTTGCCACAAATCCAAAAGTTTTTTTTTTCCATTTACGACTTAACTGAATTTACTTATTTATTAAATTTCAGATTACTATTGAACTGAAACCCTAGCTTTCTAACAATAGGTTTTTGATAAGTTGATAGCTCACCAAAACCTAATAATTCCAATCAGAGTGAAAGTCATTAATATTCAAGACACGAGCCATATATGGTCAATAATGGACTTTCTGATTCTATTGGTATTTTATGAAGTTATAAATGAGCTTATATAACGGGTTCTGGAGATTTTTTGAACTTACCAAAGTCATAAACCTAACTATGTAGACATCAGAAAACAATTTAACTTATTAAACCAATGCAGTATATGGCACAGGGCTCGAAATTGTGACCTTTTTGGTCGCATATGCTCCCAAAATTTAATGTATGCAAAATCAGAATATATTTGGGAGCATTTGTGACTGCATATAATGGTTGCAGAGCGACTTGTTTTGATTTTTTCTAATGAGATATAGAAAATATAATGAGACTGAGCATTTACAATGACAAACCGAAACCAAAACTTTTAAAGAGTGGTAGAAGTGAGACTTTTCTTACTTTCTTTGGTCTATTCTTTCTTGAGATGTATATTATTTTTCTATTTACTGATGACTGCTTTACAGCTTTCAGCATTGGATTGAATGATTTATTATAATCTTACATTTGTTTTGTAGCAGAAATATTAGTTATTAAATTGACATGCATATAAAAACAATAGTGCAAAATAAATATTACTTACTGCAATGCTTCATTTCTGTTTGATGCAAACCATAAATTTATTTTTCATAAAAGCAGTACATAACTTGCATTCAAGCACATTCAGGGCAGCATGATAACGACAAATGTAATTCATTGTAAGTATTATTGACATCATCATCATCATCATCATTAATAATATTTTATAATTATTAAACATTCATTTTAGAATTATTGCACAGACATCAATAAGTCATCACAGCATTAGTTGTTTCTGGTTTTTGTTAGTCCTGATTGATGTTGTTTTCAAATACAATAAATCCCTTAATTTACAATTTGCAGTGGTGCTCATTTATCCTAAATTTTTTCTGGTGCTTCTAAATTTTTGAAGTTGGGAGCACTGGTGCTACCAAGTAAAAGTTAATTTCGAGCCCTGTGGAACCTTTAAAGTATCACGTGACAGCGTACACTGAAATAACACAGGTTGAAAATGTGAAAATCTAATCAATTTGTTCGAAGCTTGGATAAGTGCGAGTCTTAATGTATGACAACAATGGACGTAAAAGGATGTAAGACCATAATAGCTCTTAAAGGATGTAAAACCATTTTAAATATCCTTTTACTCATTTTAAAAGTTAACTAGCCGCCTGAAAAGGATGTAGTTAAAGAGTTGTGGTTTAGCATCTATAGATTTGTTGCCCTCGACCACGTACATTTTGGCCCACAATTATAAAGGAACGCTCCCAACAATCAATACAGGGCCCTTTTTAATCTCAGAATACTGTTAATTACAAATGGCTGTTTGAACGATTTCAAGTAATCTCGCCTTAATTAAAGAAAGCTAAATGGTGCGGTCGTGAGCGCTCTTCAAAGGCTGCATACTTCATTAGAGGAGCCAGAGTAAGAAAAAAGAATAAAAAACAAGAGATGGGTGGAAAATAAAGAAAAAAAAAGAAAGCTCACTTGCCTTTTGAGCCAACTCTGAGGCCCTCACTTCAAACTCCTCAGTCCTTGCTTTCTCCACACACACTTCTACAGAGAAAACATTGAGAGATTAACCATTTTAGTCGAAGTAAACAAACTGCTCATATAAAACAGCAAAAACACACCTAACAGATGGCTGAAGTCCACATCCAGACGTTTGCGATAGCCAAAGTCAGGATCTGTGCCGCTTCGATGAAGGACGATTTGAGAAACACACTCTTCTATGATCTTAAAATACTGAGGCCTAGAGGAGAGAGAACAAGAAAAAGTGTGAGGGAAAGAGAGAAGGGAAGAAAAATCAATGCGTTGTATTATCTTTTTGAGAATACGGTACCATTGACTCAGGCACAAAATGAGAAAAATTGTTAAATTAACTCAGAATCCTCTGACAGCAGCGATACTAGCTTATACAAGCTATTAACTGGCGCAATGAAAATGACTGAGTCCTTTAAATCTGCGATGCTGCTCGAAATTCACATAAAACAGAAAAAGAGATATAAAACTGAAAGGGATATGAAGAGAGACATAAGAAAAGTGAGAACGGATGACATATTCAATAGTGTTGAATGTACTCGGCCACATTTAACAGCATCAATTTGGCAGTCAGCCAAAGGATGTGCCCAAGTTCATACAGAGTCACTAGCCCTGTTTTCCTTAAAAGATGTGAATTAGACTTGTACGCAAAGCTGGAATATCACATAAAACACTAGTAAATAAAGCACTGTTTCCATCCAATGAGTCAAAGAGTACGGAATCATCACTTTCTGATAAACTGGCAACAAATATTAAAAAGAAAAAAATTATTTGCTGCAGTAACCACAACCCACAGTTTTTTTTGTTATATATATATATATACACACACACACACACACACACACACACACACACACACACATATATATATATATAAAATTTCCTGCATCTGTCGGCGGCAATAGCCCAGTGGTTAAGATATATATAATGCCATATAGCAGTACCATTCCTGGCTTGAGTTCCTTTGCCAATGCTTCCGCTCGCTCTCTCTCTCTTGCCCATTCATTCCTGTCTCCCTCTCTACTGTCCCATCAAATAAAGGTATATAACCTTATATAATATATATTCTATATTGTATAATTATAAAATTTGTAAAAATATATATTTAAAAAATCCTGTCTCTCTGAAGATGAAGACAAAACAAATTGAATGTGTGGTGGCTTTTGGAGGCACGCACTTCTAGGAGTTAATAGTTTAAGGCCATTTTGATGACAGACTTTGGCAGAAGGATTTTAGAATGCCATTTCAGATGTTTTACAATGTGGTCAGTAATCTGGTTTGTCTATTATTAATGTCTCATCGCAACAATTTTTTTTATAACATGATCTGTTAAAACAAAATCACGTCTTTTTGATGCAAATGCGTTTCCATAGCAGTTTATGCACATTTTTTCTTATCAGTTTATACTACTCAGTTGTGCACATTAATTAGTATGTGCCTAAAAATGGTTAAAGCACCACTCAGTAGTCAAAAGCTGCAGGTGCATTTACTACTGCCGCGGAGACAGCAAGCACGGTGGCAGAGGGAATATGTTGAAGTGTTAACATATGAATGTGCATCTTGCCTTTACATTAAGCAACTTTTTATGTGATATTCCAAAACGCTCATAAGAATAGGTGAATGGAAACATAGCTAATGGTAAAATCAAACCAATCTGGGTTTGTTTGTTTGTTTAGCCATCCTTATCACTGTAATGTAACCTTATAATTATTAATCATCATTATATCCCTTCAACTTAGTCTCTATTTCAGAGGTCGCCACAGCGGAATGAACCTCAAACAATTTCAGCATATGTTTTTACGCAGCGAATGCTCTTCCAGCCACAACCCAGTACTGGAAAACACCTATACATTTATTCACACACACTTATACTCAGACAATTTAGTTTATTCAATTCACCTTTAGCACATATCTTTGGACTTGGAAACCGGAGCACCCGAAAAAAACCCACGTTAACACCGGGAGAACATGCAAACACCACACAGAAATGCCAATTGACCCAGCCAGGACTCAACTTGCCCTAATCACAATCATATTAAAAATTTATTAAAAATTCATTAAAAAATTTGTGTTTGCTTATAAATCACAAACTGGGCTAACATGTTTAAGAAATTCAGCCTTTGGAACCGAAAAATTTTGACTCAATTAAAGAGACTTTTTTGTTAAATAGTAAAAATTAACATTAGAAGTGGAAATAAATCAGGCTGAAGTGACGCTCTGATTTGAGATGATCATTCTGACCTTTTACAGACATCATTTCTAAGAGGTACAATGAAGTTGATGCCACATAATTATGTCTAAAATTCAACACCATATTAATGTCTACAATTCAATTATAATCAGTTATAATTAAAATCATCATGCTCAGTATTCTAGGCCCATTAATCATGTTAATCAATTGGTATATTAAATAATGGCAAAAATAAAGTGTCTAAATCAACCACAAAGTGAAATGTCAAACACGCTAATATGGTTTACATAAATTAGGATGACACATACAAATGTCCATGTTTTTAGATTTAACAACAGATCAAGGCACAACAGACACTTTTTTGTTTTTTTTTCCGATTGGTGTGTTGTTCGTGTTTTTGTCTGTTGGCAGTTGTTTAAAACTAACTCAACCTGCCGAATCTGCGATTTAAGAATGTGTAAATGACATGCTAAAATCTGATTGTCTATGTTTAGCGATGTCTAATCAATTTGGTATAAATTGGCCTTCATTACAGATCAGCTTTAAAAAACAAATACTGTAAATGTGTATGCACATATGAAATATCTGACCGCACAATACATACACTCACTGGCCACTTTATTAGGTACACCTGTCTAACTGTCTAAATTTCTAACTAGCCAATTGCATGGCAGCAACTCAACGCATTTAGGCATGTAGACATGGTCAAGACGATCTGCAGCAGTTTAAACCGATCATCAGAATGGGGAAGAAAGGAGATTTAAGTGACTTTGAACGTGGCATGGTTGTTGTTGTCAGATGGGCTGGTCTGAGTATTTTAGAAACTGCATATCTACTGAAATTTTCACGCACAACCAGCAGCAGTTCTGTGGGCGCAAATGTCTTGTTGATGCCAGAGGTCAGAGGAGAATGCCCAGACTGGTTCAAGTAGATAGAAAGGCAACAGTAACTTAAATAACCACTCGTTACAACCGAGGTATGCAGATGAGCATCTCTGGATGCACAACACGTCGAACCTTGAGGTGGATGGGCTACAGCAGCAGAAAACAACACCAGGTGCCACTCGCGTCAGCTAAGAACAGGAAACTGAGGCTACAATTCGCAAACGCTCACTAAAATTGGACAACATAGGATTGGAAAAACATTGCCTGGTCTTAGGGGGCTCGATTTCTGCTGCAACATTCGAATGGTAGGGTCAGAATTTGGCATCAACACCTTGAAAGTACAGATTTATCCTGCCTTGTATCAACGGTTTAGGCTGGTGGTCGTAGTGTAATGGTGTGGGGGATATATTCTTGGCACACTTTGGGCCAATTAGTAGTAACGTTGCTGACCATGTCCATCACTTTATGACCAGTGTACCCCTCTTCTGATGGCTACTTCCAGCAGTATAACGCACCATATCATAAAGGGTGAATCATCTCAGACTGTTTTTTTGAACATGACAATGAGTTCACTGTACTCAAATAGCCTTCACAGTCACCAAATCTCAATATAATAGAGCCGAAAAATCTGGAACTGCGTGATGCCACCATGTCAATTTAGACCAAAAACTCAAGGAACATTTCCAGTACCTTGTTGAAACTATGCCACAAAGGATTAAGGCAGTTCTGAAGGCAAAAGGGGGTCCAACCTGGTACTAGTAAGGTGTACCTAATAAAGTGGCTGGTGAGTGTAAGCAGTATTTAGCCATGCCTCACTCTTTTCCACAGTGACTGCAAAAAAAGAGCAAAAAGCTCACTCCTTGACCAGAACAGCAATTGATGTAAATGAGTTTATTAATGAAGGAGGTATACATTGCCTAACCGTGCTGCTTTTTTAAAACCTGAGTAATATATCCTGTATTCTACATATTAGTAGTCTGCCTTTTGATCAAGACCAAGTTTAACACATCCCCAGCTGTGAGCTCCAAGACATGAAAACTCTCTTTGAGCAGACGCCACAGATGAAAAGAGAGGGAGAAGGGAAGAGAGAGAAAGAGAGTGAGAGAGATGTGTGTGTGTGTGTGTGTGGGGGGGGGGGGGGGGGGGGGGGATTATGGAAAGGGAAGAGTAATGTGGGCATGTGAGATGAGAGGAAGATGAAAGCAGGCTCATTCTCTTTGTTGGACACTGTCATTGGATGGTTTGCGGGGATGAGAGCAGCAGGGCGTGTGGACTGCCTGTGTAGAATAAATAGTGCTCACCAACACAGTTTAGAGAGAAATGTTCATGAGGTGAGAAGAGCTTACTGGGAGGACTGGGACCGTTTAATAAAAAAAACTGGCCTAAATTTACAGGCAGGACTAAGAGAAGATAAAAGCTAATAATTTATATGGTCAGAATGTTGAATGAATGGGCAATGTGTTTAGAAATGAGCAGAGGAGCAGAGACAGACAGAATCTACAGACTTTTAATGCTATTTCTGCACAGAATATTGTAAAAAAAAAAAAATCTGATTTAGGCAGAATGATTTTGAGATTTGATTGTTATTACTAAAAAATAAACATATGAATGAAAAATTATAACTTTTTATTAATGGATTGCAATGCAAATGCAATTAGACCCACTTGTTTGGTAAACAATGCCACAGGTCTCTGTGCCATTAAGTCTCTCATATAATATATCTACAAAAATACAGAAAATATTACTTTATACACTAGATTGTATATAAATGATCTAAACACATATTATTACCATAAGTATTATTACATAATATTCACATTACTGAACTTAATATAAATATTAGGACTGCACAATATTGGAAAAATCTGACATTGTGACATTTTATTTTTCTGTGATGTATATTGCGATATGAAAATTAAAGATTTTTGGCAGATGATTTGAATAGCTCTATTAGAAATGGAATCATTAACTTTGATTAAAATTATCTTGTAGGGGAGTGAATCAAAGAAATTGCAAGCGTAAAGGTGAAATAAGTAGTCAGATATTCAGGTACAGGTACAGTAATACGATACCAATAATGACAGATCACGATATCTGCGATATATCACAAGAAAAGTATCCACAATATATCATGATATTTGTAAATGAAGGGGGGAAAATGCATCAAAAAGTTATTTATACGTATTTATTTTATTAACAGCACATATACTTTGTAGAACTGCATTATTGATATGTGCTCGATCCACCATTACGAGAAGCAAGTGGTAAATGGTAGCAGTGCAAGGCTGATGAATTAAGATATTTTGTACCTTTAAATAAATATCAACACTTGGCTACATTGGTAATGTATCACGGGTGGAATGATCACAAAAAAAATCAGCATATCAATATTTTGTCCTGCCCCTATTATTGAATAATTATATGTAATGTAAAATGTAAACACTGTACATTCTTCATTGCTTATCAACATTTATACAAGTACATAAATGGACTCGATGGGCTCAAAATCTGCAGAAATCTGTGGATTTGTGGGCCTAGAAATGAGTAACTATTCTTTTAAGACTAACTACAGGATAAGAATAAAACATTATTTGTCAGGACCTCCCTCCATTTATCAATGCATGACAGTTTTGTTACTTTTCATGTTTATTACTTACAAAAAGTTAAACGTTCATATATGAAAATCTGTCTAAATTTCAGTCATATTGTACATAAAATGGATAAATGATAATGTGCTCATTTTATAGATCTGCTATTATTAGAAATGCATCTATGTATCGGTCAATAATATTTATTCAATTCAATTCAATTAATCTTTATTTGTATTGCGCTTATACAATGTAGATTGTGTCAAAGCAGCTTCACATAGAAGAATATAGTGAATTGAAACAGTGTCAGTTCAGTTACTTTTTTCTATTTATGAATAGAAAAAAAGCTGATTGTTTAAAAAAAAAGCAGATGATCAGAGCTAATATTGCTGACTGCAGGAGAGAGTGCCTTTCCATTCATGCTGTTTTAATAATGCATTCTGTGACCACACTTCTCACTGCACTTTCTTTGCACTTCCTTTTTGAATTGAATGCCCTTCCTAAAACGTCAAGTGTTCAAAATAACCTTTTCACAAAAAAGATTACTGCTGCCCCATAGCATGTTAGCAGGTTAATAGCAGGTTTCTCAGCCTTTGCATCAGATGAACTATCAGTACAAAGCAAGCAGTTCACATCAATATAGTATTTTACTGTGTGAATGGATAACCATGTTCGTCAACCAGCACCAAAGACCAGAAAAGTCATTTAATTTGAATGAATAACAAAAAAATAATAATAATAAAGTTAAGAAATCTTATGAAGAACAAATTTGTGTGCTAAAATGGCTTTGCTCAGCAATGCATTTTCTTCCTTATTAGGCCATCATGGGGTGCATTTACTATGAGCATGAGCATTACAACACCATTAGAGTAAAGAACGGGAACGACATGGAAGCATCATAGTGCCCAAACTAAACGTGAACCCTAATCTAAAGTGGAAGACAGGCAAAGAAAGTCATTGTTACAGTTTTGTTTGTTTGTTTTTTCTTGGAGTTTAACAGTTGCCTCACAAAAGTCATATAAACTGTTTTGACTATGTTTTTGGTTCTGCTTTCTGGACTTTGAATGTCTTGGGACTGTTGCTGTATATGGAGGATGAGGGAGCTCTCTGATTTAATATAAAATATAATTAATTTTATAACTTAATTTGTGTGGAACATGAGGTTGAGTAATCACTTAAACATCTATAACTTTTTTTTCTTTTTGATCATTAAACCCTAGATCAGTGTTTCTCAACCACATTCCTGGAGGACCACCAGTTCTGCACCTTTTCTATGTCTCCTTGACCAAACACACCCGATTCAAATAATCAGCTCATTAGCAGAGACTGAAAGACCTGTAATGGGTGTGACAGACAAAAGAGAAACCCAAAACATTCAGTGCTGGTGGGGCTCCAGGAATGCGGTTGAGAAACGCTGCTCTAGATGATGGCCATAGAGTCTTTCTGTTCTTACCCTTGTGTCGCCATTCCTTCCCTGTCCTCAGGTTTTCTTGTTAAGGTTAGAAAGGCTGGTAGGTAAGTACATCAAGGACATACATTTCAGCACGTAGGTTAACCACTGTCTAGAGATTCACCAGGAAAGAGAGTGTGTGCCAACCCGTCTATTTTTGGTTTAATTAGTCAGTGTAGATTAGATAGGATGTCACTGACGTTAAAGATTTATTTTTCATATCTTTTGTTTATTAGATTAGAGGGGCTTTGTTGTGAATATTAGTAAAACTGTTTGGTTTTGTTTGGTTATTTTCTTTAGTGCCACCCATAGCCAGTCTTTCTTACATTTTGTTGTTCATTGTCTCTGACATTGTATATTCTGTGTGTGTATATATTAGGGATGTCCCGATACAACATTTTAACTTCCGATACGATACCGATATTGCAGCCTTCAGTATTAACCGATACAAATCCGATATAATAATCAGCGCAAATCATGAATACTTTACTTTTACCTATTTCGTTGAGAGTAATGTATGAACAGCTAGATCATACATTAGATTTTTTTTAAAGAAGATAAGCATTTCCAGGGCTTGATGCTTACTTTTTTCAGGAGGAGGACATGCGCTCCTAAGTGGAAACATTTAGGAGCACATTAAAGAATTTTAGGAGCACAGTAAAAATTAATAAAATAAATAGAGTTTTTGCCTAATAAATGTACACAAGAAGATTTCTAAACAAAGCAGTGTCATTCATTTGAATACAATAAGTACACTAGCTTTTATTTTACTGCAACAACAGCTTAAATAGTGTTTAATAATTATAATTTAAGCTGTATGGAGTTTAGCTAGCGGTCCACAGCAGGTCTAGAATCATATTGCTCTAATGAAGGCCTCTCCAAACTGATCTGAATCAAGTCTTCAGTTGTGGACATGCCTAGGCAGCTTCTTGATGAATTTTTCAATCCAGTTTCGAGCTGAAAAATCTCTTTCACACTAGGCAGCAGAAATAAGTAGTTATAGTTATGTTATTGTTAAGTTAATAAAAATGTGCAGTATGGTTAGTGCAAACATTTACATGATCAGATCTATTTAATCTGTGTTTTTATCATAAGATGATTATGGCTGTAATAATGCTTTCAAACAAAACATTATTTATTTTATAATATATATTGTACATATTATCTTTAACATTGATATACTTGGAGTAGCTGAATTGAAACACACATTTTCTCTACAGCACATGAAATAATGTGACTTTTAAAAATTATTTTATTTATAAAAATTAATTTTATTTGCATAATATATTGCACAGATTCCACCCTACTTCCCACATGGGAAAAGTGTGACAATGTAAAGAAAGACAGAACTACAAACTTGTGCAAAGCTGACACTGTTTATCTAAGGACTTTATCTTTCTGGACTTTTAAAAGAAGAGGTAAATATGGGAATACCATTCTTTCTTTTAAACTGTAATGGCCCTCAGCAACATAATGATTTCTTAATCTTATTTAACAGACAATTAAAAACAAAAATGTTTATCATTTAACACCTTTTACATGACACTGTCTCTTTTCAGTGTGTTCAAGTAAAAAAAATTAATAAAAAT
>CAIGQZ010032461.1:14514622-14527320 GCA_903798205.1 Danio tinwini | reverse complement strand
TATATATATATATATATCACTCCCTGGTTCACCATCACTTTTTGTAAATAAATCACTATCATTTGTTCACTTAATTTCACTATCATTTGTTTCTGCATGACTAAAACCACAGCTCATGTGTGCAACCCCAATCCCCTAGACTGCCAGGGGTTGTACCAATAGTAAAGTGTCTTCTTTCCAAAGATGCATAAATTAATTAATATGTTAATGTAGACCAAATTATCAGCAACTGTTTAGGTTTAGTTGGAAAAGTGCCTCTGATGGTGTGGGAGAGAAAGACACCGATATACAGTAGTCTCTGAAAGCTTTTTGAAGAAATCTCGTTTTGCATGCTATCTTTATCAAAATTTGAAATATAAACCCATGAGACACTTGGTTTTGAAGACATATTTTTTCCAGGTTATTACATGACTGATTTCATGTAAATGGAAAAACAAACATTGAACACAGTACAATTTTTCTTTACAATTTCTCTCTTTACTTCATACTGTATGACCTTTTACAATTTTTAGCAATAAACTTTCTAGATGGACCATAGTAAAGCTCAATGTATCTTCTTTCCAATGATAACTATTTTTTGTTTGAAGCTCACTGTGGACAAGAACTGTTACTATTTAAAGTTAGGTAGGTGTAAATCCCCATAAGTGTGTGCTGGTTAATAAAAGTTAATTTGGGGGTGAACTAACCCTTTAATAAGTTAAGAATTATAAGTAACACTATTTTCTGTTGATGACTGAGGCCAGTTACTCTAAAACAGCTTATTAAAATGGATTTACATTTTTTTAACTGCAGAATTAATCATCATTTCATTAAAAAAAAAGGATATAAAAATCACCAAACTATCAGTATGAGCATCAGCTGATATTACTCTGAATAATCAGCTGTCTATTTAGGCAGATTTTTTTTACTATCAGCGCATCTGCAAATTACATTTTAAAAGGAGGTTGGGTAGATGCATACGTCAGATCAATAGACGAGATCATCAGACAGACACAGCAGATGCAGACGGAACGACAGACAGACAGATATTTGCATAAGAGGATCTTTCTAAGCAGAACGGTCGCTTCTCGTCTCCGGTAGCGGCGCTCAGCAGATGGTCTCTATCTTTACACCTATATTTCTCTTTGCACTTCTCTCGTCTGTCAAAGCTGTTATTCTTAACACAATACAACTCACTGGCTAAAGAGCTGGAAAAGCTGTTCTCCAACACACAACACACTGATTCATTAGTGTGGACCTTAACGTCGAGAGATGTTTGCTGTTGCATCACTGCCACTAATTAGTCAGAAATTAATAAAAACCTTAGACTACATTTCTAAGAAAGGAGAGGTGGTATTTTCATGAAAATTCATGAATACAAGATGAACATAACGTGACTTGTAAAAGCTTGTGCTAGTTTTGAAAGATATTTTCTTTTCTTTTTTTACAGATTTATAAAAAGGTAACTGCGTATAATACTATTCAAAGGTTTAAATACGTTGACTATGTTTACATGGACATCAGTAATCGAATTGTTAGCCTTAATCTGAATAAGACATTAATATGATTAAGGTGTTTACATGAGTTGTTTTTGAATGTTCCTTTCATGATCCATTTTTACATGTTATAGCACATAATTCAATTAACATTGAGTCTCCATGCTCTCCACATTTCCTCTGGAGTTTCATGTAATTTCAGGTGTTTTAATTTTTTTATTTGTCAACTTTAACTGCAGTTTGGCACTTTCACTTTCAATCAGGAACATTTCATGCATGCCCCCAATGACAAACAAGATCTTGGATGCAAGTATGAACTGCTGGAAGAGTGTAGTTTTTAATGGAATTTGATACCGCATGCTGTTTGCGGGAAAAAACTCAGCATTTAGCGATGCAGGTGTCTGTGGTCCTTTACTGACTCGGTAGGTGCAGAGAATAGTGTCAAACAGCCGTGTGTGTATCAGTGCTTCCCACAGATTTGAAATATTCTTGTGGTGGTAGCCGGATTGAAACATAACTTTTACCCACAGCACATAAATGGTCAACTACATGCAAAAAAAAAAAAAAAACAGATTTTTAACTATATTTTTATTTATTAGGACACTGCTATACACCATTTCTTTTCAACCAGTTTAATTAATTTTAAAATAGGCTGTTGAAATAAAAGAAATACACTTTTTGTCTAACTTTTCTGATATTTAAGAGCCATGTGCACCCACTGACAGGAAAAGGGCTGCTTTCTCTCTCTCTCTCTCTCTCTCTCTCTCTCTCTCTAAAGTTGTTTTATTGGAATGATATTTACAGTATTGCCAAAGCATTTTAGATATGTATAAAGTATGCAATATTATTATTAACATAATTAATTTAAGAAAATATACAGCAAATGAGAGATATATAACATTATTGATTATTGGAGTCGTTTATTAAATGATTAATAATTTAATGTTTAAAGTAAAACCCGAATGGGCTCTATGCATAGCTAGAGTTTAAGCCAACAATAAACTTCGGTTAAAAGCTTACTTTGATTATTTTCAATTTCACAAGGTTGTTTTAACAGCATTGATGTTGTAATGTAATTATAATACATTCAGTTAAATAAACTTAAGCATTCATTTAGTTGTTCAAGCGTAAAACGAGATGAAAGACCGTTGTAACCACTATTGCCGTCAGTAGCAGCAGGCTAGCACAGAAATTCCATTGAAAATACTGGGGTAAAATAAACTGTCATATTTTAAAGACATGGTGGGGGGAAATGGAATTTAATGCAGTGCTTCTTGTCTGATCTGAGACTCACTTCATATTGTATATCTAACAGGCAGTGAAGATCGCAGATTTTTAAAGAAATCTGATTTTAAATGTGACAGTTTTGTAAAGGAAAGACAGTTCACTGGAAGCCCTGGGGCTGCCTGGCTGAAAATAAAAAAGTCCGTGTGCATATAGCCCATTCCGGATATTCTAAAAGTATTAGAAACTAGTCAAACCCATTTTGGCGCCAAAGGTGCATCACTGTGGGTCTGCAGAGCACGTGAGATTGCATGAGTGTTGACGCTTCTCATACACAAAGCAGCAGTAGGAAACGTGCAGAACAAGAGAAGATTTTCCACTAGTTAATCGATCGCAAATGTTTGGTTTTCTTGAAATGATACAAAAAAGCATAAAAGAATGATAATAATAGTATTAATATATTATTGTTAATGGTATTATGTGTCACCACCAAATATACGTGGGCGGCTGTTAATATACCTGGGTGGCCAGCCCAAGTAAAGTCTATGGCTGCATCCAAAATCGCATACTTGCATACTATACAGTACGCTAAAATCAGTATGCGAGCCGAGTAGTATGTCCAAATTCATAGAATTCGAAAATCAGTATGCGAGAAGTACCCGGATGACTTACTACTTCCGGCGAGATTCTGAAGTGCGCATCCCATGCACGCTGCACTATCCCATGATGCCCTGCGAGAGAATTCATGAATGGGAGTAAAGCGACAAAACTGACGCAGGTAGGTCACGTGACCATAAAAAAAGGCGGATGTAGTATGTCAGAATTCCACTCATACTTCTTACGTTCTTACTGTATATAACGTACTTTTCTAACAGCCGAGTAGTATGTTTAAATTCAAATGCAGTACCTAATGAGTAGTAGGCGGTTTCGGACGCAGCCTATGTGTGGGAAGCACTGGTGTATAGACTATACGGTCTCAAAATGTGAAGAAAAGTCCTACACGACGATAATATTTTCATTAAAGTGTTCACATGTCTGTACTAAACTTTAATAAAGTGACTAAAATCGGCATACTCCACATGTCTTAATTCCATTTCTGTTTAGTTTGATTATGACTTTAGTCAGATTATGGTACTCAAAGATCACTGTTTACATTGTAGACTCTTGATCAGAGTATTGTCTTAATGGTATTAAAATTGGATTATTGTTGTCTATATAAACACTCACTGAATCATTTTATTACTTTTTACTTTTCCAAAATCTATAAATCATTAATAAAAAATGAAGAATAACTAAATGAATGATATAAAACTATGGGATTGATGTGGAGAATGTTTAACTTACAAAATCATCAAAGGTAGACACATTATAGGACTTCACAAATTAAATTAAATGAAACAAAATGAGAGCAAATGAAATAATACACAAACTCACCGTGTGAAATAGTCATTCCTGACCAGTAGCAGGTGCTGCAGTATGGACAGAAAATAGCTCTCAGCACCTGTGTCCTTCACAGAACAGTATAACACATTAAAGACATCCCCAATATCAGTACGCACTGTTAAGGAGCACTCAAGCACTAGTCAAACAAAAGCAACACATGGAAACGTACAGAAGAAAAGAGCTCTCTATGTCTGTCGCGTAGATACAAACGCACAGCAAAGAACTATCGACTAGCATTGTCAGCATGAAACTTGTAAAACTCCACTAATGAAATCAAAAGGTTCAGGATAATGCATGGTTATGATTACGTCAAAGAAACGAACATTAATTTGGTCAGTGCATGGTTGGCATGGATAACAATTATATTTCACATTACCATTCTAATATTTTTGGAGGCTCTCTAAAGATCAAAGTATGAGTGGGAGAAAGAAAGAGAAGAGGACACAGGGGAGGACCAGCTTTCTGAGAAGCGTTTAAGTGTCGACAGAATTTCAAATGAAATTGTATTCATGTGAGCGTCAGAAGGATATTCCAGTTCACTCCTGATGTCCTCCAGGCGATGGGAAAACTCAATCATGTCCTCCTCCTTGTGTTCCTCAAAGACCTTCAGCTGGATATCCAGAGCATCATTTTTTACAACACTCAGACTCTACATTGAGTGAAGGGCAAGGGGAAACCAGGAAGAAAAGAACAAATTAAATGGGTCACAACACTGAAACCTTCCTTATATAAAAAAATAGATGTACATATTAGACATACAATGAGAGTTCACTTAAAGGTTAAATAATATTAAAACTAAATCAAAGTGCACACTACAAGACTGAAAAAGTTTCTGTACTTTTAAATTGACAATGCTAGTCTGGAATTAATTGAAAGCAAAAAAAAAAAAAAACAGGCAGATTTCACCTCTGTCCACTTGTGCGCTTGACAATGGATTGCAAAAACAGAAGTCTTGTTAAAAAAATAATAGCAATAATGATCTCAAAGCCATGAGTACATTAACATATGGACTGAAAACTTTTCATATGAACTGAAAACTGGACTGACATATTTTAAATGTACTAGAACTTCTATATTAAGCTGCTTTAACACAATCTACATTGTAAAAGCGTTATAGAAATAAACATGTATTTAATTGAATAAATAAAAAAAAAAAGGTTAGTTTACCCAAAAATTTAAATTATGTTCCAAACCACCGATACCTTCATTAGATTTTAGAGCACAAATTAAGATATTTTATGTGAAATCTGGGAGCTCCCTCATCCTCCACAGACAGTAAGGGTTAGTAAATTTCAGAAAAGTACCAGAAAACATCCCTAAAAAAAATCATGTGCCTTCAGTGATTCAATTGGAATATTATAAAGCTTCGAAAATACTTTTGTGTGAACAAATAAAAAAAATAACATATAATATAAAATATAATAAGATAATAATATTTTAACACTTTATTTACTTTTTTACTCATCAAGTTAAATACTTTTTTACTATTTACTTTTTCTTATCTTCAGTGTTAGTCAACGACTTCCTCCATTTGAAATAAAGCACAGGTGCATCTGAACAGTGATATGTGAGAAGATCGGCCAAGCATGACACACAAACGTGCGCCCTATACTGACACTGAGAAGAAAAACTTGTTAAATAAAGTCATTTTAGCATAATGTGTGCACAAGTATTCTCACAGCTGATTGAACCACTGAATAATTATGATCTGTTATGAGGATTTTTTTGTGGTACTTTTCTGGACTTTCAGTCAGAAACCTTACCGTCTATGGAGGATGAGGCAGATCTCAGACTTATCTAAAATATCTTAATTTGTGTTCTGAAGATAAACTAAGATGCAGGGGTTTGGAATAACAGGAAGCTGAGTAATTAATTAAATATATTGCTTTTAGGTGAACTAAAACTACATATACATTAGAAGGCCTACAGATATTACAGCAAAAAAACAGGTCTAATTCTGAGGAGTATGGAGGAAAAAACTGTGAAATTATATGGTAAAAAATTCAATTCAAGTGCTTTTATAGCAAAAAAAGCATGACTAACATTTTAAGTGGACTTTAAGGGGAAAATAAGCCAAATGTGCAGAACATGGTCACGTTAAGACGGGGAAAAGAAAAGCAGTGACAAAACCCCATTTTCAAAAATTGCTAAATGTTTTTAAAAATAATAATTTCACTTCTATTCCAGCTCTTTGTATTCCGCCGTCCTGTTTCCGAGGCACTCTCTCTGTTTTGAATAATAAATAAGACATGCGTGAGGCAGTAATCTATCTCACTCACACACTCTGGCTTTCATTTCACACACTTCTGCTGTTTTGTTCAGGCAGTTTTGAGTCGTTTGTTGATAGAACATAACCACATTTAGAATGCCAAGAGGAGACGGACTGAGAGAAAGAGACCAATCCAATCCTGGCTGTAGGTATTGATTCAGCAGAGCGACCTCTCCTTCAGGCCTTATAAATTATTTGCAGACCCATTTTACAATATTTCACTCAAGTGGACAACTCATTTAAATATTAATACACAGGCAGTGGTCGAGCCGCTTACCGGCAGGATCTCTCGCAGGCCGCAGCGCATAAATTCATTTCGGATGTGCAGCCTGAAGTCCAACTCATCAGGAGACGTTACGAGGGCATTGATGAGCTGCATGCAAGCCACCTAAAGGGAGAAGATAAAATTCAGTAAGAGCATTCGTGTGTGTGTGTGTGTGTGTGTGTGTGTGTGTGTCTATATATACACATATATGCAGGTCTAAGAGTGTCAATTTGAATTGCAAAGAGAGTGTAAATGTAATCATGTTGAAATACTAAATTAATGTTTATTAAAAAAAGTTTTGGTAATAATTTCATTTTAAATGCGTCCCTTACACATACATATACAAGTCCTGTCGCCTATCCAAGTTTTAGGAACAACAAATAATAGCTTGACTTTTAGTTGATCATTTGCTATCAGAAGTAGCTTATATGAAAGGCAGAGACCTCTAGATTACGCTTATTTTACCAAAATGAAATATGATCATGCCTTGATTTTAAATTATTTAATTAGGAAAGTAAAGTCTGACTTTGTTTAGACAAAAGTCTTGTCACTTAACAGAAATAATGTACATTATATAATATAAAAAGTTATAGTGATGTAATGTAATGGGCAGCACAAATGTCTTGATACCTCAGGCTGTTGAAGTTGCCATCCACTCTACAGATCTCTCGCACGCCCCTATACTGAATGTAACCCCAAACCATAATTTTTCCTTCACCAAACCTGACTAATTTCTGTGTGAATCTTGGATCTATGCAGGTTCCAATAGGTCTTCTGCAGTATTTGTGATTATTGGGATGCAGTTCAACAGTTGACTCATTGAAAAAAAATCTACCTTCTGCTACTCTTCCAAATGATCAACTAGAAGTCAAGTTATTATTTGTTGCTCTTACAACTGGGATCAATGACAAGACTTTTGTCAGGTAGTGTATACGCTTCTATAATGATGTTTTGTGAGGTTTATTCTGTTTGTTTTGTTTGTAAAATCAGCAAGGATGCATTAAATAGATAAAATAAAGTCTGTTTGATCTGGAATAGTGTTTCACAATCAAGTAAACGCTGCCTTGGTGAGCATACAGAAATAGTGTTTTCTCAACAAACATTTTAATTTTTTGAATACACATATATACAATTAAAATGCATAAGATTAAACAAAACAAAAAATGGTTTAAAAAATACAAACTGCTGTATTCTTTATTTAGATAAAAAGTGGCAATGTTAATGTTAAGACCCTCATGCTTAAACACTTGCATAGCTTAATAAGAACTCAAACATTCAAACATAGTTCCAATTGTTTAGACCTGTTAGTGATCGAGGACAACCATGCAGACAGCAGTGCTATCTCACAATTAAAACAAGGCAACCACATTTAAGCAAAATCTTAGAGCAAATGTATTTTGCATCCCCACTGTGAGTTTATTACTAGTTCACATGGTTTGGTTTTGAAGAAAAGGGTTCAAGGCCTTGAAAGTCTGGCTGAGGTGAAAGACAGCTTGCATTCAGCTTGCAATGTATACAAGACTGCAGTTTGGATCTGTTGAAGAGCATCACTGTGGTTTATGACTCTCACAGAGATCTCAGCCAACATAAAGGATTCCATCACCTCAGTCAAAAACTACTATTCATCTCCTCAAGCAACACAGATCCTCAATTATTGATCAGCCTTCTTCACGACATCCTCAATCACACATGTGAGAGAGAGAGAGAGTGTTTAGTTAAAAGGCACTGGTGCATTCAGAGGACTGAGGTGTATTGAATAGACAGTGAACTGCCTGTATAGCTGTGTGTGTCTGTACCTCATGTTCACATAATGTCTAGTTGTTGAATAATGGATTATTACTCGATGATCCACACTGATTCCAAATTATTTATAGTAGGAACTCTTAACAAAACAGGTTGGCACAGGGTTGGTTACCACAAGGATTTGTCAGATAAATCCATATGATATGTCAAAAGCCTTATAGGGTGTTCACAAACTTGTAACTTGGTTATCTCAGTCTATACTAAAACCTGAATATGATGCATTTAGTTTTGGTTTGCTTAGTGTTTACACTATCATTTTAAAGTCGCGACCTAAATATCAGTATAGTTTGATCGACTTTGATCCATGTTGAGGTCACATTCCAGATAAACCATTCCAAAGCTCACTTGGAAGCACACAAAGATCTCTATGTTTACACGACAGCGATGTAGCCAAAAACGAAAAGGTCCTTCCCTTGCTTTTTAAAAAGTTTCACATTTACACATCATTTTTCAAAATGATCCTGCAGAAACAGAAAAAAAAGCTTTATTAAGTATGCCAGAGCAGTATTTGGTGCGGTCAGCTGGTTAATAAACAGTACCTGTAGGTAATGATGGCATTGTGTGTATGTATTTGCCATGTGTGATGATGGGTCTCCGCTGTTGGTTATATTGTGAAGTAAATCCACACTTAGCTGATGAAGCATAAGCAAACACTTGAGGAACAACAATACTGCCATTCGTCATTGTTGTGTTTGTTTGTGCTTTTCTTTAATCTACACCTTCATGCCCATGGATGCCTATGATGTCATTTTCAAAGACGCTCGTTTTCAGGTGTTTAGACAGACTATTAATTTTTTAATTACAGACTGAATTATTTTGTGTAAACGTCGCCTTCCAACTGTTGCAGCTTGACTGAAATATAAATGCATCGTGCTATATTGGTAAACATTTATACCCATTTAAACTAACAGCATAGTGCACACACACACACACACACACACACACACACACACACACACACAGTTTAGTTTAATCAGATAAAACATGACAAGTGTGAATGCATATAAAAAATAAATAAATAAATAAATAACTTGTTCATTAGTTTTGATCATTTTAAATAATGCTTATTTACTCCAGCCTACAACAATTGCAGGCAATATTTTTACTCCTGAACTCAAAAACCAATAATGATTATAAATTAAAATTATGACAACACATAATTTGCCTAATTAATTCCACAAAGAACTCCTAAATTCTAAAATCCTAACTCCTAAATTCATGACTAATTTCAATAATATTGAATAAAGGCATTTGTCTGTCAATATTGTAGACAGGGTTCATGAGTCTTTTAAGTAGTTCATGAGTATTAAATATGCAAACAAAAAGAAAAGTCTTTTTTGTTTGTGAATCAGACCTTTTGTGCTTTATGGATTTGATTCCACTAAACAGAACTGACTCCAACAACTATTTGGTTCACTATTTATCCCTAACTATAAAAAATGGTAGGCAATATTTCTAGGGATGCTCTGATTAAAATTTTTGCAATCGATGAAGAGTACCCATTCCATGTCATGGTGATCGGCCGATACAGAGTACAGATTCTGAAGCATCAATCATTATATAACTTTGCCACTGCATAAGCACATTTTACCTCTAGAGTAATTTAAGGATGTTTAATACATGTAATGGTCAGAAGCAGCTTTACAAAAAATAATAGTTAAAACAGACAGAAGAAAATTGTAAGAAAAATAACTAACAATGCAATTTAGAAACATTGCTTATGTGCTGTAGTGCTGTTTATCTATAATCTGGACGTGCATGTGCATCTTCCTCTGCTTGTAAACTCGTAAACAAACACTTGCGATCAGTTCATGAGATTGGCCAAATCAGCGAGTACCGATTGAGTCATGACGTGATTATCGGCCGATACCAATCTCCGGCCATTCGATCGGAGAATCCATACATATTTCTATTGTTAATCTTAAGAATCAAAACACAAGACATAATTAATACAAATTACAACATTGCACAGACATTAGTTTGTCAATCAGACTATGATGGTTGTTCTGCATTCACTAAAAAGTGGTTCAAAAAGTCAACAGTCGATTAATTGAAGAATCAATATTTTTACTTAAGTGCTTAAGTAAACAGTAATTAAACAATATTAGATAAACTAAGTAAACTATTTTAAGTAACAATATTAAGTAAACAAATGTATGTGTTTTTTATTAAAACACAAGGGTAAAAAAAAAAGACGATAATGAATAAAATTTGTGATGGGCTGTTATCAAAAACAAAAATAAATCGTGTGCAGTCCTTTACAAGATCTGCTAATGCAAATAGCTCTTTCATAGGCAGCAGCCTTTGATTTAAGAGTAAATTACACTATTATTTATACAGTATTTGTGTTGCTCAGCGTCTGAACTGTGGAGGAAATTTCTGCAAAGTTGAGCCTGTAAGAGACACTTGCTGACAGCTTTCATGAAGAAAAGGAAAAACATATCTGCAATTAATAACTTTACTCTCTTCTTAATCTGCCTGCTTTAGATGGATGGCAAGAGATGGGAGTGGTGAGAGAACAGGATGAGAAAAATACAAAAAAATACATTCCTGTGAGAATCGCTTACCCTCCATTAGCTTAGACTAATACAGTGCTAAAAGAAATATCCACTAGACGGACATGAAAACAGAAATTATGTAGCGATAAAAAACATGCTGAATCATTTACTAACTCCCATGGATAAGCACAGACTCGAGCACAAAAAGAAAATACTCTGTATCCTCAAGCTTGAAAATTTCCTCAAAAATAAACCTCTCAAGTGCAGTGTACGGCTGACCCGGAGCGCTCCCTGCCTCTCACTGCTACATAAACAAACTGAACTTTATGCAGTCTGAGTATTTGTCTCCAAGAGCATCTATTTGAAGATACAGCCCCTAAATATCTCCAGCTAAAACCGGAGAGTGGAATGAGAAAGAGAAACTCCCGAATAGTTCCCAGCGATAAGAGTCTTTGATAAATGATTTATGTGGTTAAGAAGAGATCACTGCTGACTAATAGCAAACCGGAACAATAACCGGTCAATCAATACAACTTTACTAGAGGCCTCCAACCATGGGGTTCATGGAGATTAACCAGCTTGTCTTGGGCTGTTTTCTACTCTCATTTAAGCTATAACAATCTAATTGAGAGAAAACAATGGATAATGTATGGAGTCTGTTCCCTGTGTGACCTGCTTAATGTAATGCATGTGATTGCTTCCTATTAACTATTCAACACTATAAAAAGCTTTTGGAATGGAGAAATTAATGTGTTGTTAGCATGCTGAACATAATATTTGGCTTTGAGTGCTCTACAGTTGCACCACTGATATTCTGCTCTCTACAGGTCACAGTAAAGCATTCACTTGTGTCATTAAGTCAAAAGGATATATGTTTTTGGTGAAAGTCTAACTGCTGAGTTGGTGTTTTATGCTGAACACAGGATATGAGGAAGTGTGTGCACGCGCTATGCATGTTTTAAGGGAAAGCTCAGTGCCTCTTTTTCAACCCCCTCTGCTACCAATTAAACTAAAACACTGCTACTTTGATCATCCTCAACAATGAAGCTGCAAAGTGAACACAGCTGATGCAGCGCATGTCATTCTGTAGGGCCAGCACACTGCAGAGGAGCTGCTCTAATATATTAGGCACACACTAACATGCGACAAAACATACAGATCAGCAGCTTTTATTTAGTACACAGCATAATCAAACACAATAAACCGGAAGATATCTGCATGGTCAGTGTACATTGACAGACAGACTTGTAGAGCTGTGCTGTGCTGTGTGAGCTGTGCTCTTCAGTATTTGGACTCTCAGCAGTGAATATTAAACCACACTGAACTGAACTGAACCTAAACTCTGAAAACTGAACTGACACGGTTTCAATTCACTATAATCTTGTATGTGAGGCTGCTTTAACACAATCTACATTGTAAATGCGCTATAGAAATAAAGACTAATTGAATTATATTGAACAGACAGACAGGTAGGCAGACATACGGACAACCAGGAAGGCAGACAGACAGACAGGCATATAGAAAAACAGGCAGATATATATAGACAGCCAGATAGATAAACAGACAGACAGCAAAGCAGACATTGAGACATACAGGTAGATAGACAGACAGACATACAGAAAGACAGGCAGACATACGGTATAGCAAGACAGGCAGACATACGGTATAGCAAGACAGGCAGACATACGGTATAGCAAGACAGGCAGGCATACGGTATAGCA
>CAIGQZ010032461.1:14503165-14514612 GCA_903798205.1 Danio tinwini | reverse complement strand
AGATAGATAGATAGATAGATAGATACTGTAGATAGATACTGTAGATAGATACTGTAGATAGATAGATAGACAGACAGACAGACAGACAGACAGACAGACAGACAGACAGACAGGAGGGCAGACAAAGAGACACAGACAGACAGACACATAGAAAGACAGGCAGACATATAGACAGACAGACAGCAAAGCAGAACAGACATATAGACAGATAGATAGACAGACAGACAGACAGGCAGACAGACAGACAGACAGGCAGGCAAGCAGATAGACAGAAAGAAAGGCAGACATATAGACAGGAAGGAAGGCAAACAGATAGATAGACAGACAGGAAGGCAGACAGATAGATAGACTGATAGATAGGCAGACAGCAAGGCAAACAGAGAGGCATATAGCAGACAAAGGCAACATATAGACAGAGACAGACAGACAGACATAAGACATATGAATAGGCAGACATATAGACAGACAGATAGATAGAAAGACAGGCAGACACATAGACAGACCTATAAACAGAAAGATGGACAGATGCATAGAAAGGCAGGCAGACATATAGACAGACAGGGAGGCTGACACATAGACAGACAGACAGACAGACATACAGGGAGGCAGACAGTCAGACATATAGACAGACAGGAAGCAGACAGTCAGACATATAGACAGACAGGAAGCAGACAATCAAACATATAAACAGACAGGAACGCAGACAGACACATAGACAGACAGGGAGGCAGAAACATAGACAGGCATAGACAGAAACGCAGACACATAGACAGACATATAGACAGACAGATGGACATAGAGATGGACAGACAGATATAAAGCCAAGCAGACATATAAACAGACAAGAAGGCAGAGACATAGACAGACAAGCAAACATATATCACTGACATGGAGACTGACACATAGACAGACAGACAGACAGACAGACAGACATGCATACATACAAACAAACAGGGAGGCAGACAGTCAGACAGACAAACAGACAGGAACGCAGACAATCAAACATATAGACAGATGGGGATGCAGAAAGACAGACAGGGAGGCAGACAGTCAGACAGACAGACAGGAATGCAGACAGATATATAGACAGACACATTGAAAGACAGGCAGACATATAGACAGACAAGGAGGCAGATGAATAGACACACAGGCAACAGACAGACAGGGAGGTAGAGAGATATACAGACAGACAGGAATACAGACATATAGACGGACACATAAAAAGACAGGCAAACATATAGACAGAAAGAAATGCAGACTGTCATATACAGTAGACAGACACACAGGAAGACAGGCAGACTATAGACAGACAAGCAAACAAACATGACAGACATGGAGGCCGACACATAGACAGACAGGCAGATAGACAGACAGACATATAGACAGACAGGGAGGCAGACATTCAGACATATAGACAGACAAGGAGTCAGACACAGACAGACCTACATGCAGACAGACAAGCAAGGAGGCAAACATTCAGACATATTAGCAGACAGACAGACGCATAGACAGGCAAAAAGACACATAGACAGACAAATAGACACATAGACAGGAAGGCAGACATATAAACAGAAAAGGAGCCAGACACAGACAGACCTACATATAGAGACAGGGATACAGACAGACATATAGACAGACAATGAGACATATAGACAGGCAAGGAGGCAGACAGTCAAAAATAATAACAGACAGGGAAAAAGGAAAACAGACAGACACAGACAAACAGACATATAGACAGGGAGGCAGACATACAGACAGACAGACAGGCAGAAAAACACAAAGGTTGTCAGACACCAACAGGCAGGCAGACGAGCATACTGACAGGCAGGCAGAGCAATGGATAGGCAGGACAAGTAAATAACAAAAGCAGGCAGACAAACAAAATGTACCATTGTTTCTGAGAAGCCATTTAAATGAGCAGATTTTTAAATTTGAAACCACTTTAATTATATATAATTTAAACGCAGCATATAGAATTTATTTTCTATTGCTCTGATTTAGTCATGATCTATCCTGTTATTAAAATCAACTGCAGCTTATGAATCAAGAACACCAAACAAATGTGATGTAAATTTCCCGTTGGAGTACTTCAGAAAACTGTCCCTCACAAGATTTGTGGTGCACTTCTGTCCTATCTGCGGGCACAGGGCTAAACACAACTAATCAAATTATTAATTATTTATGGAATGGCCATGTTAAATCTCATCAGGGATGTTTGACTAATGCCAGTTTATGCTTTACAATGCAAATAAAGAGATATAACTGGCAGCACTAATCTCTGCGCTTTACAAGTATCCTGAGCCCCCGAGTGTGCTGGCTAAACAAAAGGTCATGTTGACTTATCAGAAAGAGACTGAATGAAGTTATTTTAATAATGTTTCATTCATTCAAATAAAGCACAAAGTTAATGCCTGCATTAGCACCGTGCAGCTTAAGGGAGCATTAAGCATCTTCACTTATATAAGCTTTTCTAGTATAAAGGACTGGTCGTTAACAAGCAGACTTGCTCATTTGTTTTCTGATCCGTTTCAATGTAGGCCTCTATACACAGACGCCAAAGTATTTTAAAGTGTAAATTGCATTTTTAGGGTGATTCAGGGCCTGTGACTTCATCGTTATATTGAAGTCACTATCAAGCAAATTGCTGGTGCTTCATCTCAGCATGACCATTTACTGGCCCTCAACTCTCCGAGGAAAACTTTCAAAATGGAATAGTATATATAAAGTAAATGCATTTCCCCACCTGAGCAATCCACACAACACCAGTCTGTCACAATAGTGCAAACAGCGCTGTGAAAATGGGTACTGTTACTTTATACTGAAGCGTTAATTAACAGGCAACTAGGGATTCTGAACATTAATGAGTGCAACCACTGAATAAAAAAAAAATATCTTAATTATTATCTTTTGTGTTGTAACATAAAAGCGCACTTAAAAAGAATAGATATTTAGCTAGGAATTGTACTGAGGCTTTATTTAATAATCGAAGAAGAAATTAATAGTTCCTTATATTTTAAATATATTAATAGTATCACAGATTGGTTTGGCAAAAGGTAATTACATCTTAATATTGGAAAAACAAAATAGCTATGACTGGGAAGTCAGACAAGAGCAGCAGACACTAGATTTTATAAACCAATCATCACAAATGGAAAAATAGTAAAGCAGGTCTCAAATTTTAAGTATTTAGGCACATTATTGACAATAAACTGAATTTTGATAGTTATATAGAGGCTGTTTATAAGAAGGCAAGTCAGCAGCTCAAGCGCAAGTTGAGAACTTTTAAATTAGTACACAGACTTTAAACATGGCATATAGATCATTAATAGAGAGTGTCATCACATATAACAGGGTATACATACGCAAGAATCCTATAGGTAATTTCAATAACTTAAGACTTTTTAAAGAAATTCTCAGAATATTTTAAAACCTCATGGCCACTTCAAGTTCTAATTAGCATCAAACATTTAACTCAATAAACAGTTGCTAATAAACAGTTGTAGTTAAATAAATAAATGAAGCACAACTATTCAAAAGAACTCAGATAAGCTCAGAAGAAACCAAGCTTGAAAGTATAAATTATGTATATGTTTTTAGCAACAGGCTTCAGCCACTTGTTTAAACTTGTCTTTCTCCAACCTGGAGTATGCAAACTTGCATTTACATTGACGCGCCTCGAGCAGAACTAATCGCATGGATAGAGCAAGCCGTTGTTAATATTAGGAGGAAAATAAATATTTTTATGCTTTCATAGACAAAGTCTTTGGACAACGCTGGAACAAAATTTAAGACCTTGTAAAAACACAATTTAGACTTTTTAATACCCTTTAAGGGCCTTAATTTTCTCAGAATCGATTTATCAACTTTAAATACTTTTTAAGATCCTGCGGACACCTTGTATAACATGGTTTCATTGGTTTGGTAACACAACACTTAAAAGAAGAAATTATTGCAGATTATTATTCAGGCAAATAAGAGAACTTGTTAACATTCGATGCAGATTATATTTGACTCCTTGTCAATAAATGTCATTTATGAAAACTGCAGTTGTGGTTTTAAATCAGGTCACTGATGTGAATGGGGTGGTTGTTAAGAATGATCTGCAGTAATAAGTATGGGTCTAATTCATTTTAAGTTTTTAGTTCATGTTGTTGTCTTGATGAGTGTTGTTATTATGTAGCAAGGTTGGATGTGTTACCAGTGTTAAAGACAAATTTCCTTTCTGTGCCAAGCAGAAAGTTTAAACCAAACGATTTATATTTACCAAGTGTACTGACTGAAAAAAGTCAAATATTAAAAGAAAATATATATGCTTAATAAATCTAGCCATAAACTGAATGGGGGGGACATAAAAATTGTATGTACATGGGTCACAGTGATCCTATTTTCAGTTTCTATAGAAAGTGCCACCAATTCAACTTGAGAGCAGTTTTCAGTTGCAGTTATCAAAAGTATAAATATGTATACGTGTATTTTCAAATAGGAGGTCATGAGGGTGTTGTAGGGAAGATGAATGAACAAGAAGCTATATGAAGAGCAGTGAACGCTTACCTGTAACTGGACGGAGCGAACACTAAGGCCTTGGACGATTGGGTTAAAACGGGCCACCCCTCTTCCTTCTGTTGCCGTGGTGATGGCTTCAAGGACCTTCTCCAAACTTCATGCAGAAAATAAGCAAAAAGTTAGGGTCACAGCTTTGATTTGCCTTTACATTTTTCATAGAGGGTCATGCTGGGATTGCACATATTTTCGGTATGGAGGATGCCTTGAGTGCACTTGCTGCTGCTAATATACCTTTCACCAAACACAATTGGTCCTTTCAGTGTTTACATGGAGCTGATATTTAAAAGATGAAGTAGTCATGATGAATGCTTTGTGCATGTGAGCTAAATGTATGCTGAATGCAAAAAGACCAATAAAATACAAAGAATAGAATACAAAAAAGCAAAAAGGCTTGGTAAGAATGTGCACAAGGCTATGCCATTACATAAATAGTCTCTGCAGAAAGGGTTGTCTAGAATAAAAATTTTAAGAAATTGTAAAGTGAGAGTTTACATCAAATAAGAAATGCCAGTATCATGACGCCATTGAGTGTAAGCTCAACAAATGGCAACCCAAAAACACACTGGGACACTTAAAAAATATATGAAATGAATATTTGATGCTCTGTTTGATGACGCTGATGTTAAACAAAATCACAATGGGGACATTAAAGTCTAATAGAAAATCTATAATTGAGGGGGTTTAAATAATGGAAGGAAGCTGAAATAAGAAAGAACAATAATTGCATCATAATCAAATTGATTTCAACTGGAAAGAAGCAAGGCGGGTGGCTTACGTATTTTCTTCCCCCACAATGCAGATCGCAGAGAGCAGTTTGACCACATCTGTCATCATGGCTGGCTGACAAGGGTCAATGGCTTGGGCCAACAGTGCCAGACTCGTCTCTTCTCCAAGGATCCGCTCAAGTCCATACTGCAGACACACAGAAAACATTATGCAATCCATGTGCTTCCTATGATGTTTCCTCAACATAAAAAAGCTAAGTTGTATTTGAATAAAATTTATTTATAGATGGACAGCATAACAATCCTATAAAAGTATATAAATAAATAAATCCATTAAAATATATATAAAAAAAACAATAACAACAACAAAAAAAATCACTAATCAAATAATAAACCAAAAACAAAAATAAATTTCAAGAACAAATATGAAGGAATAAAATCCAAAGTGGTAATTATGGAGAAGAGTTTCATGCTTAAATTAGAGGTGACTTATTCAAAAGTGGAGAAACCAAAGAAGGACATTAACGTAGCTTGGCTGTTGCTTTGTCCTTGAAGTAAATGACAAAACTGCGATCGGGGATATGTTAATAGTAGCGTGAAAGAGAGAGGGAGGGTAAAAAGAGAAAGAAATGGCAAGCATAAAGGTGAATGAAGAACACAGACACAGGACAGAAAAGCCTTGGGGGTCTGGAACGACAAGAGAAGATGGAGACCCGCAGAGAGATGCGAGGAGTCAAAAAGGGGAGAATATCCACGTCTGAACACAGGGGGTTCGGTTAATGACGACCGCAGCGCTAACACCACAGGACCCATTTCTCATTAATTTCAAACACACTGATGTAACTTAAAAGACAATATTTCGGTGCTTGGTCAATCTTTAGGTGTGAGAGATTCACTCTGTGAAAAACGATTCACAAAAAGTGGATTTTTGTTATTGTTGAAAACTGAAAGACTATTAAGATTTAAAAAAAAAAGACTTTCTAAAGCTGCTTTTGATTGGTTGTAAATGTTTTATCATTCATCATCTGAAAAAAACAAAATATATTTCAAATAAATTAGTTTTAATTCAATGTTATCATTATAGTCAAGATGTATACCATTGACTTATTACCCATTTTTTATATTTTTAAAACTGAATGTGGGCAGCGCGGTGTCACAGTGGGTAGCGATGTCGCCTCACAGCAAGAAGGTCGCTGGTTTGAGCCTCGGCATTGCTGGAGTTTGCATGTTCTTCCCATGTTTGTGTGGATTTCCTCTGGGTGCTGTGGTTTCCCCCACAAGTCCAAAGACATGCAATATAGATGAATTGGGTAAGCTATATTGTCCGTAGTGTATGTTTGTGAAAGAGAGTGTATGGGTGTTTCCCAGTGATGGGTTACAGCTATAAGGGCATCCGCTGCATAAAACACATGCTAGATAAGTTGGCGGTTCATTCCGCTGTGGCGACCCCAGATTAATAAAGAGACAAAGCCGAAAAAATTTATGAATGAATGAGAACCAAATGTTTAACTTTATCACCCTTAGTGTGCCTTAAACAGACAGTTCACACAAACAAGAAAAATTACTCTACATATCCTCATCTTTACGCCAACCAAAGTCTGTATTTTTTTCTTCAGCAGAAGATTAAAAGAATGAACCTCGCTCATTGGTGATTTATATAACAAAAGACAACAGCTACCAGCACTTTGAGAGTTCAAAAAAACATACAGTACAAGCAAAACTAATTAAATACCCATCGCTCCTGATCATATGGGGAGAAATAATTGTTGCAAGAAAAATAAATATTATTTCCATTATTATCTTTAATTCACAGCCTCTGCAAATCAATCTGAATGTATTTACTACGGTTTAGTTTCAAGTTTCATTTTGCAAGACTTCAATGTCACCAACAACAACAGTGAAAATTTAAGTACATTTTACTTTCTTATATCAAGTACAATTAACTTGTCAATATCATGTAAAATGTACTTAACGCTTAACCTAACACTCCTAAATAGATTAAGACAAACATTTCCACTGACTTCATTCATTCATTTTCTTTCGGCTTAGTCCCTTTATTCATCAGGGGTTGCCACAGCGGAATGAAGCACCAACTTCATTCGGATGCCCTTCTAGCTGCAACCCAGTACTGGGCAACACCCATTCTCATTTACACATACATTACGGCCAATTTAGTTTATTCAATTCACTTATACCACATGTCTTTGGACTGTGGGGGAAACCGGAGCATCCGAAGGAAACCCACGCAAACACGGAGAGAACATGCAAACTTCACACAGAAATGCCAACTGGCCCCACCGGGATACAAACCAGCGACCTTATTGCTGTGAGGTTACAGTGCTAACCACTGAGCCACTGTGTCACCCCTTCCACTAACTTGAAATGTGTTATTTCACTTTATTTTAAACAAATTGAAACCAAGAGCAAATTTACTTTGAAAATGCTTCCAGATCTGAGAGGGAGTGTTATGGCTCTTAAAGTGAAATGTCAAACATTAATGCTGATAGTAAAAATGCCAAGACACGCATGAGTGCTACTCTTTTGCAATGTGGTAACCTCAAAATAAAATTAAAAACTTACTCAAAACTCAAACTAATGAAGACTAAACTTAAACAAGTCTTTCTCTCAAATTTAAACATCTAAAATTGCTTTTATTTTCAAAATATTCTCCTCTTAATCCAATCCCATGGAAAGCATGCTGAGAACTACACATCCATTACTACATTTCCATTATTAAAATTGACTTAATATTACTAGATTTACACCAATTAGAAAATATTAAATGTAAATGAGTATTAATATTTAACTCTCTCCACTTATTTCATTTGTTACATCAAGTAAATGTGTACATAATAACTATTTTAGGAAATTCTAGTTATTCTTGACATTAAATAATAAATTAACATTAAACACAAATTTCTGCTTTTGGTAAACTATTCTTTCTTTCTTGATAAAGACAAAACGCTAAATTTGGGTCATTATGGGAAAGTAAATTTAAAAGACCCAAATTCTTTACCATATTAAAGCATCGAAAAAAAAAAAGAAATAGAAAAGAAAACTTGATCTAACTTTAGCAATTTTCTAGACATGAATCACTTGGAGAGAATTAATGTCTGACTAAAAAGCTATAGGACAGCAAATTCACCAAGTTGTGTTAATTGCTTCATAACTCATGCCAATTAATGGCTTCGACTGCCATATCTCAGGCTTGTTGTCATTCAGAACAGATGTTTGTGCTGTTTTTTTTTTTTATGCAGACTTGGGTATGAAAACACCCTTCCTGTCTCAGAGGCACAGGGGAGATAACACGTTATCACAGTGTTTACGCGCAGTAATGGATGTAAACATATTTGAGCCATTTTCTGTCTTCATTCCGCAGAAGTTGGTGACAGCTGGACGGGAGCACCTGGCTGGGTGGAATATGTCCCATGATGCCGCGGGGCTGAAGTGAGAGGTCTGGAGTGGTGACAAGCCTCTGGGTAAATAAGGCTCTCGGCACCTGTCGGGTGCTTGGGATTACACCAGACCTTTAAAGCCGAGGGGTATGTGCAGTAGATTTTCAAACTCACAGACTGGGATCTCTGGCAAAGTAATTCCCAAAATGACTACGCAGAAATAGATGGAGTAAGTGCTTTTTTTTTTCTTTGATCCTAGAAAAACAGGCCTGAGGAAAACAACGACGGCTTCAACCCATTTATATTTCTTCAGTGGGTGACCATGACAGATTTCCAACTGAAAGATTCACTGATGCGCTTAATTGCTTTGCTTCCGTTTTAAACAAATGGCATGTCAATTAGAGTCAATGATGAGACAATTGAATACAATCACAGTAAGAAAAAACTAAACTTGTGAAGCTCTTGAGAAAAAGAAAACTCAAAGCTGTGGATAAAGACTAGATTTAAACAATGTTAAAATGTTCTGGAGTACCTTTCTTGCACTTTAAGGTAATTTCTTTATTCCAGAATGAAAATTTTAACTTTTTATTTGTTTATTAATTATAATTAATGGAAGAAAGACTTTTATTACACATTTCAAGTGAGCAAGGTGTTACCTTGTATAACAGCGGTTCTCAATGTATACATTAAAAGGTCTAAATCTGAATGTTTATTAAGGTCAAAGGTCGGAATCAATTGATATTACATAACTTGTTTTTAAAAAGCATCCATAACATAAATCACAAGTCAACACTGTTTGTTTTTTGTTTTTAAAAGTGGCATTTGCATTCGAAACACATTAAATACAATGCAAATGTGGCAATACTAACCAACTAATAATATAAGTGCATTTTTTTACAAAACAAAACAAAAGGTAGGCCAATTGTATCTGGAGCCATGATGATGCAAGCTGAGATTGCATATCTCAAAGATGCAATGTCAGACACAATGCACTCAATGGAGCTAGTGTTGACACTGTGAGGGGTAGGGTTAGGTGTAGGCATTAAAAAGCATTGCAAGCACTCCAACTAGACCAGGTCTGCATTCAGACCTCTCTCCAAAAAAATGATAAATACAAAAGGTGTGTAATGTAAACTTTAGGTGTTGTATTTTTGCGGTGCTTATATCTGTATTTTGTGGATACTGCCGTTCAAAATGTCGGTGTTTCGTTTCATAGTGGCGTTTCACATTTACACTTCAAATCACACAGACAAATTAAGCAGAATGGCTTTGTGCTGGCTTTTGGCAAAATAAACACAGTTATCTGTCTATAAAACTTTGAACTGTCTATTCGCTTCATCAACTAACACAACAGTCACGCAGGAAAACTTTGAATATTTTGCCTTCGATTTTATTTCTGTCCGTATTTTTTAAACAAAAATACAAACAACAAACTGTTGATTTAAAGGGTTTATGCATTTATCAATGAAGGAAATTCACAATTTGAATCCTTTACTCAGGGTGTTGCGATACGAAATGCAGTCTGGTCCGGATTGAATACCCTCGCCAGAGTCCGGACTTTGAGAAGCCCTGTTGTATAAAATATTTTTACAGTTTTTGTGTCAAATACATCGGTGTAAAAAAAAATTATATGACAGAGATCAAATTCTGATATTCAATTTTTCACACTTTTGTTTTGCATAAACTAAAGGTTTTTCAGTGCATCTTATACTCTATTCTAAATTTATCTGATACTAAATACCACATTGATTTAATTGAAAAGACCTCATAGGTTTATTTAACCAGAAGTTTAAAGATATATGAATATGCTTTTACGTTTTTCCTTCCTCTTGGGTTTACATGATCATAACAAGCAAAGCAATTCAACATTGTGTTAAATAGAATTTTCATGTGGAAGTGCACAAGACAAAATAGCTTATGCAGGAAACAGAGGCCAAAGTGTGAGCGACATATTGTTTGAACCATTGAGTGCACATGGTCTTCCAGAATGGTTCGGTAGTCGTTGGTAGCGACATGCCCATCTAGCATACAGTAAGTACCGGGCCTAGAGAATGCCATGATATCGCAGCCCAAACCATCACTGATCCCCCCTAATGCTTCACTCGGGGCATGCAACAGTTTGGGTTGTTCTGCTTCTTTGGGGCTTCTCCACACTCTAACTCTCCAAAATGTGGGAGTGTTCATTGTAAAGGTGGACTCAGAGAACCATACATGTTTCATATTGTCCACAGCCCAAGACTTGCTGACCTTAGGCATTGGTACGAGTGACCAACAGTTTGACTATAGCAGCGCAGCCATGTTTGACCCTGTGGAGCTCAGGAGTGGAGGAGTTTTGGTGAAAACAAGGGAGTTGAGAGGCACATTTAATTCTGCAGTGAGTTGGGCAGCTGTGCTTTTATGTATTTTGGATATAATCTGGGTTAGCACCTCAACATCCTTTTCAGACAGCTTCCTCTTGCTTCCACAGGTATGCCTGTTGGATGTGGTTCGTCCTTCTTGGTGGTATGCTGTCATCCTGGATACCATGGCTCTTGATACATCACAAAGACTTACTGTCTTGGTCCAAGATGTGCACAAAAATTGGCCTCTTTTAAACTCTGTGCATTACCATATTTTAAGAAAAACTGTGTTATTTCTCTGCTAATTTAACCTTCTCACTCTCCTCTTACTGGTGGAATGTGCAATCAATAAAGATTGGCCACTAGGCTGGTCAAATTTAGCAATGAAACCTCCAACTCTCTCTCTCTCTCTCTCTCTCTCTCTC
>CAIGQZ010032461.1:14453208-14502765 GCA_903798205.1 Danio tinwini | reverse complement strand
CCTCTCTCTCTCTCTCTCTCTCTCTCTCTCTCTCTATATATATATATATATATATATATATATATATATATATATAATAAAACTAGGATAAAAATGAACAATAAATTAAATATGAAGCATTATGAATTTAAAAGTAAATTTGTTTTTACTTTCTTGGAAATGTCTAACAGCAATGTGTGGTAACACCAATGCTTACTTTAGAAAAAAAAACACTGATGATCGTCATCTTACCAAAACGCAAAGTCAGACGTGTTAGCAAGGCTGATAGATGACTGCTAACAGCTTCTCAGATAAAATCAGTTCAACTTCACTCAAACACCGTGGGATATGTTGACACCTGACAACATGTCTGTCTAACATCTGCCACATACCCAGCGAATGAACACGGATCAAAACACCACAGATCTCTATCTCCAGAACGCGATGTGTATGTATGGGTGCACGAGGCGGGGGTAACTCCTCAGACCCCGGGCTATCGCAACAACATCAGAGAAACCACTGGAGATCCACTTCTAACGCTTCTCTCTTACAGGAGTGTGGAAATCATCAAAAAGCCCCCTCAGACCTCTCCACCTCAGCCCGTGCAGAGTAACCCCCTCCTGAGTTCAGAGTGGTGTCTGCCTGTAACCGCCTTTATCTGAAGCGCTCCTCTTATCGCTCCTGACCATTTGAAAGCTGCCGCAGGTACGAGCGTCCAGCAGGGTGGAGCAGGAGCACGGTGAGTTAGCGGAGATGTAATGTGTCGGTTGATGAAGGGGTCGGCTGACACAACGGTGACTGGAAAGAGTCTTGTTTGAAGCTGCTGCTTTAGGGTAATGATGAGATTTTGACTTGGGCGTGATATACATCCAAAGCAGATATGAAAATATGCAACTTTGTATGATTTATTCCACATTTTTTTATGAGAAAATGATCTCTGAAGTTACTACTGAGACATGAAGATAAACGGTATAGGTTTGACATATGTGACCATGGACCATGAAACCAGTCTTATGTCGTACAATTATATTAAGGCAGCAGAGAAAAATACATAGGGTGTTTCAATATGCATTCTTTAGCGATCTTGCATCTTTGTGTTCTCGTATAATGCCATCGTCAACCATCAAAGTTCAGTTCCAAAACTCAAGACCACAAGAAAAGAGGATGTAATGCAAAACCCTGATGCCTTCTTGATATTGAGGACGTATCCAATGCAGACTTGAGCACAAAACTCGCTCTAGAAGTCGCAGAAGTCATTGCGGCTGAATAAAGTAGGTGGGAAGCGCAGCATTTTAAATTATATTTATTATTAAAGTTCTGAGATATAACTTATTTAAATCACAGGAGATTCCCTAAATTAGACGGTGAAAGTAAACATTACCATGAAAATGTTAATAATGGCTTGAACACATTAAGGGTGTTTAATAGCTGAAATTTGTATTAAAATCTGCTTTATTTGTATTGTGCAAAGTATATTTGTAAGGAATTTGTGCATGTTATACACATTGAAATGGGAAAAAACAATAAATAAATGAATGCTGTAATGTTTAAATAATTTTCTGTTAAAAATATGTGAAGGTCATGTGACCATTAGGAAGAATGCAGCATCTCGTTTCTTAGAGGACGTGTTCTGTGTTCTTGCGGTCTCCTGTGTTCATTCTTCAATCTCCACAAGAACACGAGTCTGTTCTCTGTGTTCTTGGAATTGAGAAACAGCCATAGTATGGGTAAAATTCCTAAAAACATTAGAATACTAAGAAAGCATCATGTTCCATTAAGATATTTAGTAAATTTCCTACTGTAAATATATCAAAACTCAAATTTTGATTAGTAATGTGCATTGATAGAACTTCTTTTAGACAATTTTAAAGGTGATTTTTTCACCCAAGAGCTTCATTGTTACGAAAATATGTACACTTGATGAGAGGCAATCATTAATGCTAATTATTGTAATTAGTGGTGTAACAGATCACAAATATCACGGTTCGAATCACATAATGGTTTTGTAGTCACAGATGGAACCATTTTTCGGATCAGCCAAAAAGGGGAGGAGACAAATGTCATTTACTTTCCATTAATTACAAAAACAATACTGCAAAACATTTTTGGTTTTAACAAACAGAATATGGAGCCTGTAACTTTATTAAAAATAAAATGAAGAAATAATCAGCTGAATAAAAATAAATAGTGAATAGTAGAAAAATTAATAGTAAATAGTAAAATATTCAGCACTGTAAAAATGTACTGTTACTGATAACGCTAAATGTAGAAGCTTACTGTAGCTGATAATGCTAAATACCCACTGTGCATGTACATTTGTAATTATACACACACCCACTGTACATATACATTTGTAATTATATTTATCCATATGCACACTTCTGATTATTAATAGCAACCTGTACATATAATCATTTATTGTAAATCTGTTTATAGCTAATACAACCTGTATATAATGTTGATAGTACATCCATCTGTAAATATCACCATAGTTTTTGTATAACTGCACTTTATAACTCATTCCTGTATCCTGCAGTTGCTGCTACTGCACTCCTGGTTAGACCTAAACTGCATTTCGTAGCCTTACTTGTACATAGTGTAATGACAATAAAGTTTAATCTAATCTAATCTAATCTAATTGTAGAAATCTAACATTATAATTTGTACAGTCCATATTTATTTTAGTCTCATTTTCAATTAATGATTCAGTTCTTCACTCATAAAACTTCAAGTTTCATTGCTAGATGCATAATTTTTGAAGAATTATTCAGTGGCATATTTTTGATGGCTAGTTGTCGCCACCTATTGGTTAATGTAATTTCTGCCTACAACTTTCATTTTTGAGCGTCGTTAAATGCATATGATGGTGATTTTAATATTTACCATAAACATCAGTGGTTTTATCTGAACTATAAACTGTTATCTCAGTATTTCGGTATTATTTGACTGTTTGTAAACTAAAGACTGAATCTCTTTCTTGATTCTTGCATTTTTCAAACAGACTTGAATGCAGTGATTCGAAGGATTAATAAACAAACAAATCACTGTCATTTAAATTTATGTTACGTGGGTGTTGAGATCCCGATTACCTTTAATGAAACCCACCATTTCCCGAATAACCTACCAAAACTTCTTCCGTCATCATTATATTTTACAGGAAAGAGTAAATGCTTTCATACATGTGCTTTGAATGACACAAGAGGCAATCTCTCTGTGATTGTTAGATTAGTTACAAATTTAGGATTAATCTACCGGTTAAAAAAGTATTAATCAACCATGATCCGTTACATCCCTAAATGTAATGTATTTAATTTATATATTTTTTTGCAAATTCTGTATTTTTCTACAGCATATCCTACAGGATACATATATAATACTAGAAGAATACATGGCTATTATTAAAAACTGAATATTCTTTCTGGGGACTGGTGAGAATGAGCAACATTTTCAAAGCTGAACATAATTTATGCAAACATACCATGACATCACCACCACCAATGAAAGTGAAGAACCGTGGATGTCACATTAAAAGAAGCCTTCACAACAATATTTAGCTATACTTTGTATGTGCATGTTTAAAACTGATAACTGTTCGCTTTGAGATGACAATTATTAAGAGAGAGGAACTTGAGACCCTGCGATGATGTTATTACCTTGTTGTTCATAAAAGCCTTGAGGCACTGAATGACTTTGTGTTGACTCTTCTTATCCACCTTCTCTTGGCTGAAAAAATAAAATAAAACAAAAGAAAGAACGAGTCAGTAAAAGTGAGGGGCGCTCAGTGGGTTACCAGAAGACAAAAACAGAGTCAAAGAGTTTAGTTAACAAACTGTTCAGAGCTATGAAGTAGCATGCTGAGAGTAGAACACACAACTAGTTTAAAACCTAGTAGGAAGCATTTGCTTTAAGAAATGTGGGTTATAGAAACGCGTTTACTGTTTTTTGAGGAGGAGCTTCTCCAACGTATCCAACAGGAGACCCAGACCCTCATGGCCAAAACTCTGCACCCAGCTAGAAAGAGAAAACATCACATTAGGGTGGTTCTGGTGTTGTGCAAAGACACGCAAGACAGATATTAGATGTTGAAACACCACTGGCTCTCGAACTTAGAAACTAAATAATTAATATTGCCTAATAAACAACATCGTATTGCATGGCAGAACCGAACAACAGGAGTCAATAAGCTTCATCAGAGCAGAGTCCGTTGAACGACAGTGGATTTCACCTTCTTCCACAAATTAAGCTCTCCCCCTGGAGCTCAAAGTGAAAGGCATTGCTAATGGAGCAAAGATGTTTATTTTAATTCCATTCAGACATAATCTTGTGCTCTACATCTCCATTGATTCGGCCTCTATTGTCTGTGGGAATTGCCACGGCGGAAATTTAACTCTCCAATAACGAGAGGGGAAGCGTGTCGAGTGAAGCATTGATTAATAATGAGGGAATTCAATAAGCATAAACAAACCGATTAACCCATTGTGTGTAGGAAGCAGGTTATAGAGTTCATTTAATTACATTTGCAGCATGTGACAGATGTTTCTGTAAACACAAGCTTGTTTGGATGTAATCGTAATGGAATGGCTCAAAGCAGAGATTAAAAAATACTTTGCATGTTTGGAGTGAAGACCTTCAAAGTAGTAGATTTTATCCATTTGTCAGCAAGTTTTGAATCATTTAAAATGTTTGTTGCTTTTTAAATCAGCACGATGACTTTCTTTTATATATCAAAGTCAGACTTATACGTCAGAGTAGGGTTACACGATATTGGAAAAATCTGGCATTGTGATATTTCGTATTTCTGCTATATATTTCTGAATACAGTTTACATTGGAAATAATATACATTGGAATACATTGGAAATAATTCTTCATTTTAGATCAATTGGGGTGATTTTGTAGAGGATTGGATCTCGAATAATATAGAACAAGCATAATAACTTACAAGCATAGATAAATAAAACATGGCAAAGATAAAATTGAATCAGTTTTCTGGAGAGTCAAACAATTAACACTATATTGTCTTTATTGTACATAATGTAATCTTTATTAAAGCCGATCAATTGATGCATACCTACATTTCCACAATCCCCCCAACAACAAACATAGACAAAAACCCTGCAATTTTAAGTTGAGATTCATTGTGTACTCGAGTCTTTAGTAGCCAAACAGAAAGGCTGGCAAATTGGTGGTTCAAGCCCACTAAAATAAGCCATGTAAGAACAAGAGAAATCTCATCTGCCTTAGTCTGTGATCAAACGCTTTATCATATGCTCACAAATACTCAGTCAACAACATGAACTGTTGATCATGTCAGTCAAGGTGGACTCAGTCGAGTAACAGAACTCTGGGAAATTGCCTCAGTGTAAGTGTAGAGGAGCAGTGAGCATCAATAGCCAATTTTCGGAGAGCCAGTGTCAAGAGGTGTAGGTGTGCTTCCAAGGGTAAATTACAGGCGAAATTGACCACAACCCGGAAACTGGAAACTAAGGAGGACTGGAGAAAAGAACAGAGGATAGCGAGAAAATGAGAGATAATGCTGTTTAAAGTAAAACGGAGAGCAATACAGAGCTGGTCCAATGAGACAGAGGAAGTGCTCTCATAACTCAGCTGTGGCAGGACTGATATCGCTATACTCCTCCAGACACCAAGTCTGTCCCAAAATGAGTCCTATAGTGCCAGATTCATCGCAGAATAGCAAAATTCAAAGGATAAAATACAACCATGATACCCTTGATGTGAACAAAATGATATATTTATTTATTTAATTAGAGCTACACAACAAATCAAAATAAAATCATTATTGATGCTTGTTAGGACATGACGAGAAAGAATCAGGCTTAACAGTGTCTGATACCCCCTTCTCATTTACAGAAATCTCCAAGTATGTTCTATTCCTATCATTTGAAGTGTGTGCTGCACACTATTAAGAACACTAATTACAAAATGAATTGAAATTGCAATATCCGAGAGCAAAAATAAAAAGCAGAAATGTGTAATTTATTCAATAAAATATCACAACACGATATAATATTAATAAGTATTCAACTGAATAGCTACTGTATTGTTTTTAAACTTCTATCACATGATGAATTAAGTCAGTTCATGTAAAGTGTAAACAAGTTTGAATATTTTTTTATCCTCAATGTTTTTTGTGTATCTGTAATGTGTTAATTAAAACACCCAATATATTGTAAAATACTGCAATACAAGTTTACACAAATGGTTCAAACACATTTAGGGATGCAACGATTAACCAATTTCACTATTAACCGGGGTTTAATTCGTCTCGGTTAATTAATCATAAAAACTTCAACACCGCGTTTTTGCTTGGAACAAAACTGCTACAACTAAAAGTTATGCCAACTGTGCGCTAGTTTGAAGTTCCAACTATGTACACTGAGGCTAATATGCATGCACACTGGATTAACTATGGCTGAGTCTATTAACTAAGTTTACATATTGCGTTTTTTGTGAGCGCAAGTTAGTTTTTTTTTTTTTCTTGATCGCATATTGTTCATGCTGTGCGATGTGCTTGCTCTTTCCAGGCGCTCCTAGTTGAAAGAATGGCATGAGCGCACCATGAGTCACATGACAAGAACTGACTGGTCAGCTTCATACTTTGTATAGAATATAAACATTTCTACTCCAAAGACAAAATAAATACAAATTAAAAATACCAAACAAGTTCATAGTATAGTTGATAAAAAGTGCCTTTCAGACAGAGGTTCGCATCCTTTACATATGTTCTCTTTAAAAAGAAAATACTTTGCTAATATGATACTTAGATTAACATTAGACAAATACTATTTTTGATTTATTCTTATTTTTATTTAATTATTCATTCATTCATCATTTTGTCATTGATTTTCAGTGTAAAATTATTTTGTTTAATAGTTAAAAAAAAAATTCTTATTTTTATAAGTATATATTTATTTTTTATAAGTCCAAAGAAAATGGACTATTGTTTATTTTTTATAATTTTTTGTGTTGTATTATTTGCATACTGAGCAGTAATAAATAACACTTCAAAAAAATTAAGAGTTTTCATGTGATTTTCTAAACTAGTAGTGTTTTGAAATTAATGGATGCTTAATAATCATGAGAACCATGAAATCGTGATTATGCCTCAGACTATAATCGTACAACCAAAATCTATAATCATTGCATGTCTAAACACACTACATAAACTGCTGCTTTGGCACTTAAACCAAAAGGCATGACATTACAGACTAATTTAAAAGAGTGTACTAGCACTTGCCAGGGCCAGTTACATTTGTACTGTCACTTCCTGGGCTTGTTCAGACCTTGTCTGGGATTTCGCAGGGCCAACAGCCAGGTTTTTCTAGTCCGCAGAATGTCTTGGTCCAAAGCGAGCCAACTAAGGCTTGAGAAGTGGCCAAGAACAAAGTTTTTCTGAGTCAGGAGACAGCCAACACTGTGGCTTATTTCCCATTATTTCATGTCAGGCTAGCAGCTAACCTCAACTCTAGCCTGACCATAGAAAAAACATCTATTAAGTGCTACCATCACTCTATATAGTGAATATGTCAGTCTTTCCCTTTGAGTTATGAGCACAGTCCTTTTTCCTATAGGTAAATGAGTCAAAAAGTTGTCTTCTTCAACATAGCTGCAACCCAGAGACCCGAGAAGCTACATTACAAGCCACCAGTGTCCTAAATATGGATCTTCATCCTTCTGTTTCCCATTCCCTCACACCTTCTTTTTGTTTAGTAACTTCCCCCTTGTTTCAGCCACTCCAAAGGGATCGTAATGATTTCCAGTACATGGGGTCTCTTGGGTGTATGTAGACAGAATAAGGCCCGCTGAACATATTTAACTTGTAGTCGTGGAGAGGTGTGAGTGGAAGATGAAATCTCGGCCAGTCTTTTAGGTATTGCGGCTGATTGCGATGGGAGTTGAGGGCTCAGGCCCCCTAAGAGCTAGTTAATCACATCTCACCACAGAGGTAAATGTACCATAGTAACAAAATAATCAGCAGAGAGCAGAGTAATATGTAGTTGCATACAAAAAAAAGCCATCGGTTTCTTTCATTCGCCAGCTTTTCCCTTGATTGTATTGATTAGAGAACCTGCCAATGGCCAGGAACGGGGCTTCCCACTGGGAGGAGAGAGGAAGGAAACAAATGATCATGAGGAGGAGAAAGAAGGATGGAGCTGATGAGGGAGAGAATGGGTATGGTGAAAGATGGCAAAAAAGTAGACAGTGTATGCACAGAATCAAAGCAGGTTTGTAGAGAAGGATACGAGGGCAATACAGAAGAAGAAGAAGAAGAGTGAGTGTTTATGCGGCGAGAGAGGGAGCAAGAGTCGGTGTAATGTCTGTTCCCATCAAAATGCAGTCCTCGTCCAATTCTAATCAACAAGCCGCATGCCTCCAAGCATCCACTAATCAAATCCTAGCATGTATGCCTGTGTGAATTTTCAAGGTGAAGCAAAAGGGGGGCTCACCCTGAATTGAATTTGTCAAATCGGACTGGAGCGGAGAAAACAGAGAAGGGGAGTGTAGTAGTCCATCAACAAAATTCATTTGCTGATGGGATTCCAGCTCATGTCTAAATCAAAATGACGACAATGATGATGGTTATAATGGATGAAATGAACTGTTAGTTTAGACGAATAAAGAGCCATGGACGTGTCACAACACTCAAATGAGCTGTAAATTAAGGGCAATGCAGATTTCCGCAAAAAAAGATGTACATTAAGACACTGCTTCTCCTCATCTCATTTGTATGCTTATGTCATTTTTTGTTTATTTCTTTCTTTTTTATGGATGGAATAGGATTGGGAAAGTGTCAGTAATTGAAAAATCAGAATGGGAGGATTGTCAACCGGAGCAAATTTCTGGCAAAATGGCATAATCAAGTAGTTTCTCGGGAATGAAGAAATGGTGATGTGTAATGGAATGCAAACAGCACCAACAGAAGGAGTGAGGTGAGATGAGCCAATGAGAGCAAAACAGAGGAGAGGGGAAAGCCTTTTACTCTGCTTCATCAAGTATCAGTCATTTTCACTTTATTCTGACTGAAGTATTGTTATTTTAACAATGTATCAAACAACTAAGCTGCCAATATAAACTACTAGTCAAAAGCTTTAAAACAGTAAGATTCGTAATGTGTGTGTTTTTTTTCTGCTCTTCAAGCCTGCACTTATTTGATCTAAAAGTAGGGCTGGACGATACAGCCTTTTCAAAAAAAAATTCCCAGATTTTTTCACAAGAAAACTGATTTACAATTTTAATTGATTTTGCCCCCACAAAAAAATGGTTGAAGGTTATTAACCTATATAATTAGCAAGCAAACTTTCCCTCAAGAATCCTGCTATCTGACATATTAAATATAAAATGTAACAAGATCTCTTTACAATTGCATACAAGACTTCAATAAACCTTGTTTCAATAAATATCATTTATACTATTACAGTGAAAGTATACTCATAATGCCTGTTAAAAAGAGGACCTTTTCAAGGCGATTTATTTCCCTATTATTTTGCACGATTTATTTCAACATGAACGTACAGTCAGAGGTTTATTCATTTAACATTAATGACTCATGCTAGGCTAGTGGGTTATATGTTACTGCTTTTACTTGCGTCGGACCACTGCATTTGGTAGACTGGGTCACTGAGTGAGTTGTCATTGTTGATATTTACACTATCCTAACAATGAACAGCTTTCTTTCTTTGTGGCTGGGTCAGGTAATTTATCCGGAAACAGCAACGTTGAATTATAACATTAGATCAATAACAGTTCCTATCATATGTGCATCTTATCCATTACTTCTTAGTCTTACTTGAATGTGTGACAGAGTTCTATATTCTGCCTTTTTTGGCAGCTGAGGGTGCGACATTTCCCTGCTCGCTAATGTGTGTATGGCAAATATAAGGGGGAACTACAGAAACCTTCATGTGTAAACGATTTTCATTTAAACAAATCGATGTAAACTTCACACTCGAGTTAACTGATAAAATCGATTTATTGCCTAGCCCTAATCCAAAACACAGCAAAAAGGCACAATTTCGAAATTTTTTTACATAAGTTTAGCACCATCACTCCAGTCACATGATCCTTCATAAATCATTCTAATATTTTGATAAATACACATTTGGAAGATTTTGTAACATTATAAATGTATTTATCATCACTTTTGATAGTATAGTACTAGATTGCAAGTTAAAGGTTGGGAACCACTGATATAGTGCACAATATTATGAAATATTTTATTATTTCAGATAAATGCTGATCTTTGGATTTTTTTTTATTAAGGATCCTAAAAAATTACTTAGCTTAATAAAGCACAGACAATATTTTTTTTCATAAAAAAAGGTCTCCAACAGTGAAAAGAGGTGAAGAAACCTAAATAAATAAATGACTAAATAAATAAAACTCTACAACCAATTAGGCTACAACACAACCAATTATTTTTCTCATCAGCACCAAAGCTACAATTTAAACGCCTCAGTTTTGCATGAAAAAATAGATTTATCACCTCACCCCTATAATTTAGTAACACTGTATATGCCAGCATTAATGGGAGGGCCTGACACTGACGAGTGCTAGAGGAGGTGGGTTGTCTGATGTTGACAGTTTAAGAACAAGGCTGCATTGAGAGAATAAAATTCTATTTATCCTCTTGCTTCCTGGAAGAAAGCAGTGGATGGCACATAGCAGGTTGGGCCTAGGGTCCTGACAGGGGCTTCATTGAAATGCATGAGTTACATGTAAGAAAGCATATTCTCCCATCATCAGCAGGTGAAACCCGGAGGAGAAGACAGGAATAATCAGTTGAAGCATGGCAGCTGAAAAAAAGCAAGGGTGACTCCCTTCAAACCAACAGGGTGCCAACCTCCTGTCAACACAATGCAGTGGAGAGAGGCTAGTGATCGCGAGAATGAGGCAGGCAAAAATAACAAATAGGTTAGTCTCGGCACCCTCCTACATGCCGTGTTGAAATCTCACACATTCTCGAATCAAGCAAAACACTTTCTTCCAAACAACTGTTATCTACCACTATGTGAAGTTATCTGAAGCGAAATCTCTTTTGAGACTTCCTCATATGAAATGAGCATCCATGTCTGGCCATCTGACTACAGAACCATTTTCATTTCTTCCACTCTCTCTTCTCAGAAGCGAGCGATGCAGCTGGTATAATCAGCCCAAGCGAAGGCAATCATTACCAGGCCTTTTTTGTATCAGTAAGCCTGACATCAAACAGCAGCTCGCTGTTTCTTTTCTCCTATGTTCTTCCTCTTTCCTGCCCCCTCCATCGAAGGAGCGTTCGATTACAAAAGGGGAACATCTGGAGATGGACGCTCATGTCTGAATAACAATATTAATCAATCTCCAAGTGCCAGCAGAAACGGCGGTCTTAAACAAAAGGCAGAACACTTTACCACCACAGGAGGCTCCAATCAAGAGAGGCAGCATTGAGAGCTGTGTCCCACTGCTCATAATCACATAAAGTGGCACATTTGTTCTGGGGAAAACATGTCGAAAATAAGCATAAGATGGTTTGCTCTTAAGCTCCCCTTTGTGTTCCCCTCGATTCCCTCATCTTCCTTCTTTCCGTCTTTCCTATGTGAGATTTAGGGCTGGGCAATTTGGGGAAAATATCAAATTGTGATTGTTTTGGACAGATATTGCATTACTGATTTGATTTCCGAATACAAGATTGCTGCACATATTTAATATAACATTCTTTAACTGTATGTATAAATATATCAGACACCCTAGTTTTTCGCGATTCTGTGATTGCTGAATCCAACGCAAAATTACAAAAGGTATTTATTACATATTTTAAATTTTGCTAAATTCTTAATTTAAACGCAAAATACATCGCAAAAAATTTTTACTAACCTCATAAAACATCCTATTCCAAAACATATAATCAAATTTTATTTATTTCAGTAAAAGTAAATTATTTAGTTTTACTCTTTCCCTGCACTTAACGGGAGGAAACGCTTCCCTGCCATTGACGAGTTTTACGGCAATCTGTGTTTTAGGTGCATTATGAAAAATAAAAATAAGAGTTATACAACTTGCCTTTGGCTTAATCCCCACCGCTTTAGATCTATTTTAGATCTTGTCTTGACAAGAGACCAAAATAAACTTTTAGTAACTTAATTTTATATATACATATATACATGTATTTCTGTTTTCGCACTGCCACATTTAAGAGAGAACCGAAACTTACCAAATAAATAAATAATAGGGATGCATCGAATATTCAGCCATGGAAAGTTTTCGGCTTAAAATGGCCCAAAAGTGCATTTTCAGTTTTCGGCCGAAAGACTTTTATTACCGAAACATTATGTTGTGATGACGCAAACCAAAACCGCAGCCTGCACGTGATGTCTGAAGCAGCATGTCTGCGATGTATCTGTTCTATCTATTCGGATCCTCTGCACTTCATCGCGACTATACTTGATCAGCGATAAGATCATTACTTGAATGTGGAAATAAAGCAGCTAGCACACGAAATTATCCAGACATTGATGAATGCAGAAAACCCGTGGAAAGACTGATGGCTCTCACACACACATGCGCAAGCATAGCAGCGTGTAGGGAGAGCAGAGGCACTGTGCAGGCATTTGCAGCGAGTACCTGTCATTCATGTCTTTTCAGGTGCACTCTGTCAGATGATAATTGCCTGTGATATCATGTAATTTTGTTTTCATTAGCACGATGTAGCCCAATAACTAATAATATGTATTTATACAATATAGTTAGAAAGATATTTATACATAACCAAACTATTGTGACACTTAAGCAATACTGATACTAAAGTTGTTTGAAATTTGGTTTTGCAATTTTTAATAGTTCATTTGATTGACTATATAAAAATCTGTGAATATTATTAATGCATTTAATGGGTAAAATAAAATTGCTACTTTTTACTGTAATTAGTCCCCTCACCCAGAAGTGATAACGTATTGTTGCTAAATAATGTGCTAAATAAATATTTTCTAAATTTATGACTGATTTATTCTTTGAAACTTTATTATTAATTCATGTACTGTAATTGCAATGCCTTGATTTTAGTAAGGTTAGTACAAAGCCAAAAATGCAATGGTCCTAATAAATGGCATAATTTATTTCTGTGTTTCTGTTTTCGCTTTCCTCTTTTTCGGTTTTGGCCAAGAATTTTCATTTTGTGCATCCCTAATAAATAAGACTTCCATTTCATTTTTTGCAACATAACTTACTAGACATCAAAATAAAGCTGTGAGGTAACTTAACATGCTTGTTGTACCATATGTTTTTACATGTGGTGGTATCATCTGGGTCACCTAAAGTTTAAACGCACTACTAATCAAGTGAGATTAGAAATGAAAATTATCATATGCATTTGTTTATATGGCAAAACATGCCTTTTTCACCAAGAAGGTCCATACAGATTCCAAAGGTAGATATTGATCAGGACCTGGTTAATATGTGGACTTTGGGGGTTTTACGATGTGGTCAAATGTTGATTGGTCAGTCTGTATGTCTGGTCAAGAAAGATACAAAATAGTTGGTAAACTTTGCTCTTTTTCTTTTCCTGCTCTGGAGTCTATCTTCTCTGACTCTGCTGTTATCAGGCTATCTTCGGGGCCTACTCTCTTTGTCCCTCTCTCCCTCCCTCTCTCTCTCTCTGGTAACTTTATTTTACATTAAAGCTGGGTACAATAAATATAATGTTTTATCATTTCATGTTTTTACTAATTCAGTTGTAACCATAGAGAATTTTGGTCATTAAATCATTTTATTTTCAGGTATTTGTGAATTACTTTTGATTTAACATCAACATTTAATTGCTCCATATTGCAATACAATACAATCACATAATAGCAATGCTCTTCCACATTTTTTGCTATTATAACTGCCCTTATTTCCGTTTTTGGAACGGAAGATTGCAGAAGTATGGTTTGACTAAAAATGCAGTTTTTCACAATCATACTGATTACTTTTTAGTCATTCGGCAAAACTACAGTTCAAACCACTGTAGTTAAAAATACCATTCTTAACACAAACATACAATTTAGGTAAAGAATCCAATTTTAGGGTCCATTGGAATCATACAATTTATAAAACCCCTGCTTTAATTTTAATGTTGCACTTTTATTAATAAGAATAATCAGGATTAATGATTAGTCAGCCTCCTGAAGAAAAGTCAGCACAGAAAACTGCTGCAAAACTTCACATTTTCAGAAACCCAGAGAAGCAAAGAGAGAAAATGTGATTGATGTGAAAATGTGATCTTGGTCTGTTTGACCCTCGGAAGCAACCCTTCACTTTCATTAGCATCCTCCCACGCCCTGAACAAGCAGCCACTTCAAACACCTTCCCTCTCTATCTTTTTTATCTCCATTGCACTTCTTATCTCCCTTTATCCGACTTGATCCCCCTCTGTTTTATGCCTATATAGTGAATGAGACACAAACTCACCATCTACTCCTCCCAAAGGTCAATGACTGTCATGCGAGTCATTTCTTTTAAAATACCTGATGCAATCCCATAGCAAGGTTAATGCATTCAAACTGCCCTTCAAAAAGCATGACAATATGCAAATTACCTGACCATAGATATAGCAGAAATATAACAACGCTTAGCCAATAAAGATCAAAAGTTTGCTGGTGTTAAATATTAACAAGTTTTAGTGTAATTCATGCTTACGAAGAGAATACACGTCCATCAAGCTGAAATGCAGCATCGCTGGAATAACACAAGTACCACCAGCCACTTGTTTGAGCCGTAAGCAGCATAAGAGAGGAATGGGCAGGCTGTCTCTCGCTCTCATAGTTGAGCATTAAAAACATTGGAAAACAAATTCATCATCCCATTCCCTGGAAACAAAAACAGTCATAAATCACTGAGAAAAATGAGGAGCCTTATCTGGCTAACTTCACGGCAAAGGTAGCTTGACTTCCCTTCTCCCTCTGGAGTCTCTACCCCAAGGCTGCGTTACCCACGTTAGCGTTGCACTGGGTTGGAGCTGAGCTGAGCTGAAAATAAAACATTAACTCCAAAGTCCTGCAGCGCCCCCAGGTCTTACACATTCGTCTCGGCCTATTTTCCCCACACCCTCCACAAGGGAGAGAGTCTCCTCTGTGAAAAGGAGACTCCAGAACCTATATAGCAAAGTAGGTGGAGGTAATAAGCAGAAATATATATAAATATATATACACATATATGTATGAAAATGCATGATTTACAATTGTCCATTTGCACAGCTAAGCCAGTGGGATGAAAACAGCTGGATTGAGACGAAGTGTGTGTTCACACTTTGTAGTAAACATGGGCCAGTATAAGATTCTGACGGTACGATAACCTTGGACAAAAATATCACGATATCATGGTATTGTGATTTCTACTCTAAAATATGTTCTTTTTTAATGCCTGGGTAAAAAAAAATTCCTGTTGAACACAATATATTTTATTTTAAGAAACTATTTTAAGATAAAATATTTTGGAACAGTAAACATGCTAGGCTATATGTATAAGTGATTTGTTTTTCAAATATTTCCAGAATCATGGGCTGACCAGTAGGTTTTGATGTGGAGTAACTAAACTAAATAAGATATTTGTATAAAAAAAAAACAAAAAAAAACATGTAAAATAAAAATAAAAAAAAATAATTTACATATACAATAGGAACAGAAAATTTTTGTGGTTTTAAAACCTTGACTGACTGCGGTAAACCATAAAAACCAGTTATCGTCCCAGTTGCTAGTTCTGGTTTGACCAAAACAAACACTGGTATGATTGCTCTGTTAGGGTGGTTTGTTTGCAATAAGGCTGGTTTATACTTCTTTGCACAGTAATCAGTGACCCACTGCGCATGCTTTGCGTGTAATCGTGCATTTCTAGTTCTGAGTGCTGTTTGCATTCCAAAACGCTAGCTGGCAGTAGGTTTTTATGTTCCTTTGTGTCAAGTTTCTTCACGGGTATTTTTTTGTTTTCTGAACGCTACAGGTAGCTAAAACTCGCTCATTCAGAGGCGGGAAAAGGCGGACGTCCAACAACTTTAATCATAAGGTAAACACAAAAGAAAAGTTTCCAACTGGAGCTCCTTCACAGGACTCAACACTTGTAAACACTCGCTCCATCGGCTTTGCAGCTCTCAGCACCACACATGCTCGTCTCCGGTACCAAGCCGACCAATCACAGAGCTTGCGCTATGCATTATTGCAACGTGTAGTTACATTTTCTGAGAGGTGCGCATCAGCGTCGGCTTCAGCCATAGCGAGGGCTATGCGACCACACGAAGGCTGCACCAGACCATATGTGTATGCTTGACGCAGAAGTATAAATCAGCCTTTAGAGTGGACACTGCTACCTGAACCCTGGTGCTAACCAAACAAGTGGATTGAGACTGTTGAAAAGGTTGATCATCTTTCAAATAGGCTTTTTCCAGTATCAGATTTTCTTTCTTTAGATTAATTGCTAAAGCTTTTATCACAAGCCTAAGCTACTGACCTAAACTGCAAAAAAAGATGACTTTATAATAATTTAATCAGTTTAGTACAATCGGTAACACTTTACAACATAGACTCATTAGTAAACATTAGTCAATGAACAAAAAGTAAAGAAAAAGCCATGCTATATTATAGTTACATGTTAACATTTAAAAAAATAAAACTGAATTTGATTAGCTATCAAGTCCATTTAATACACAATTACCACTTTTAAATGCATTACTACTCAACTACGAAATTAACATCATCTAAGAAAAACACTTTTATAAATGTCTTAACATTGACTTTAGCTCAATTAGCTTGTGAAACAGAACATTACTGCATGATTAATAATAAAAGGCCTATCTTCAGTGACGTAGACCAGATTAAGATGTGAAAATGTTTGTTTGAAAATAAATTGCCTAATAAGTCTTTAAGCATTTAGTCAATATTCTTAAAAGACACTGTAAATGTTTAAATAAAGAAGTTTTGAAATATTGTTTTGAAGTACCCACAATATCATTAATGTGCATGTTCATTATCATAACATATTGAATTACTGAATATTTGCATATGTCTAATTTCAAGCTAACGTCTGTATGGTTTAACCTAAATGTGAACATTACATAATAGCAAATAACAGAAAAACAAGAATAAAATCAAAATATTAGCAAGGTTATTCTTTGCAAATGTATTCCCACAGCTAAAAAAAGATGACAGATCTAATGTTAATCAGAATCAGAATCAGAATCAGAATCAGTTTTATTGCCAAGTGTGCTTCACACACACTAGGAATTTGTTTTGGCAACAGAAGCTTTCAGTGTACATAAAGTGACGAGTGACAACACAAAATTAAATACAAGAAAAGAAAAGGCAATAAACATTAAACAGAGATGCAGTTAGTCAAAAAGATCTGGATGTTGAATGTATGTACAGATATGTTGTAAATATACAGGTTATAAGGTGCTGTGTACAAGTGCGTATGAGAAAGTATTGCACGTTTATTGCACAGTAGGGGAATATTTAACTGTTCATGAGGTAGATGGCCTGAGGAAAGAAACTTTTCCTGTGTCTATCTGTTTTTGTGCTTGGTGCTCTGTAGCGCCGACCAGATGGTAACAGTTCGAACAGGTAGTGTGCTGGGTGTGAGGCGTCCAGAGTGATTTTACGAGCCCTTTTACTCACTCTGGAAGAGTACAGTTCTTGAAGTGTAGGAAGGGTAGTGCCAGTGATTCGTTCAGCAGTCCGGACTATTCGCTGTAGTCTACGCTGTAGTCTAATAACGACTAAACCACTGTCCAAAATACAGATAATACACCAAGCTGTTTGTTCAATGCAAAACACAATAAATATCATATTTGCCACTAAGAGGCACTTCTAAATCAGCTAAAAAGCAACATCTCCACATAAAAATTCAGGACTTTATTCTTCTGAACCATAGACGTCATTCCAATATCCATTATAAAAGGCTTTCAAATGGCCAATACCATCTGGTGATGCAAGTATAGAAATGAAGTGGTGTGGGATATAAAGAGTGCAGCTTCATTGTACCACTGAAATACGAACAGCCCATATCTGTATCTGATCATTCTATTTTCCCTCCATACTTTGGTCTCTCTTGTACTCATTCTCAGTGGCCTTGTTTTGACTGTACATGAATAGATTAATCTAAATGACCTACATTTTTTCCACAGTATGTGTGGGAGCTGCTTCCGATTCAGGATTTTCTTCATGACATCATCTAGCGAATACTTCACTCAAATGTAACTTAACAACATGGCAAATTAGCATACAAGCATAGTGTGTATGTGTAATCATCCAAGACACGCATCAGAACTGCACCAGCAGACTATTTTGGTACTCAGGTATGTGTGTGTGTGTGTGTGTGTGAGCGAGACTGGTGGTTTGTGAAGCCCAGAAGAGATTAAAGGAACGAAAAAAAAATCTAATTAATGCTAATGCAAAATTAGCGCTAATAACCCGAAACCATTGGAAAAAAAGTAACAAATTACTCAACAAGATGGCATTAAATCAAAGCCATATCGAGCAAATGATCTCAAGCTGAAGCGTACTCATATTTGCTTCAAAGAGTGCTTCTGTACTTCTGTCAAGGATACGGGAATGCGTTTGTGTGTGTGTGTGTTTGTGTTTGTGTGTAAGTGTGTGTGTGTGTGTGTGTGTGCACGTCTCTGTGTTTCCGGCTGCATTAGGAATCAGACAGAAGTATTAAAGGAAAAAACAGAGTCATAACTCATGCTACACAGGCCCACAGAACATCACTACCAAACCCATATTACAAACTCCCAGCTCAATTTCCTGTTTGTCTCCAAAGCAATGCACACACTTTTAGATGAAATTACTGTCTGTCTGCCATCTTAAACACAGACCATTATTCACAGGTGCCAGCTGCTGGTGGCAGACAGACGATCGTTTCTCCATTTCTTTTCCCCAGCACCTTTTAAAACCAAACATTTGATGTGGGCTGCAGTGTAATGTGCAAACATCCTCCTAAACTAAAGATCCCGAAATCTGTGCAAAGAGCCTTCAAATGAGACTAAAAGCAGAGAGAGATGGTGAAACAGTAAGAGAGGATGTGAGTGACATGACAGCTCTCTGCAGCTGTGGACATGCATATGACGGCTGCACAGGGAGAGCCGGGTGCACAAATGAAGGGAAATCAATATACACTTTTCTTACTGTACACACAGCACAGAGACCAGAATCAAAACTTTTGGTTTTAAAGTAATTGCTTTTCAAAAATTTATAAAAAGAACATTTGAGTAATTTAGCATGTCATTGATGAATCCAGATATTATTTTCTACAAAAAGTAAATAAATCTGTATTAAAGAAAGAGTTGATGTTCATTTTCACAGTATCCCACTATTTGAAATGCAAGTGAGTATTTTTAATAGTAATATTTTTCTAAAAGTATCTGGTTACTGAAGCTGTCGAACTTGTAGGGAAAATATAAGGATGTTCCGATAAGGATTTTTGCAACTGATACAGAGTACCGATTTCTTGTCATGGTGAATGGCCAATACAGAGTACTGATGCTTAAAGCTTTATAATACATAAAACACATTTTCCCTCTTAAGTATGATACTTAAGTGGAGATCTCACCTTGCCTAAGAGAATAAATGAAGGATGCTGAAAATAATACCTTAAACACGTCTCTTATAACCATTTAGTGTGGACATGTTATAGTCAGAAACAGCTTTACAGACAATAATAGATTGAGCAGATAAAAAATGGTAAGAAAATGTACTAACAATGTAATTAGGAAACATTGCAAATGATGAAAAAGGAATTCAACATGTTTTGATCAAGAAAAAGTTTGGAGCACATATTTGATGCATAAGAAGTTATAATGCAAACCTATAAATCCTTTACTGTCTTTACTAAAAGAAAATTTGTCTATAAGCTAGGGTTTACTGCAATAAGTAAATTACAAGAAGTTTTATTAATAAATATTCATGTTAAGTTTAATTGATTTAATATTTTCAGACAGGTTTTAGTGAACTTGCAGAACTTTCATGCATTATATGTAAAACATGCAAGGTCATTCAAATATTTCGCTCATCTCCAACTAACACAAACACTTGTGATTGGTTCATGAGATAGGCCAGATCAGTGAGTGCCGATCGAGTCATTGAAAAGTGATTATCGGCTGATACCAAGCTCCGGACGATAGATTAAAACCCTACTAAAATGTAGTCAATTAGCACTTTGGCTTTGGATTAAATATAATAATGTTTTGAATTTTTAGTCGCTAGCAAAAACTGTGCGTTTCGCTTTATAAGACTTCAATGTATTGTCAGCTGCTAATTTAGGAATAGCTTTTAACTTAAAATATAAATTAATTACTTTAACCCAGAGCTGGGCATAAGTTTGTCATTTCCAATGGAGGAGCACAACTGGCATGACGCGCACATGGTGTGCAAGCGATTCTTGTAAGTAAAACTAATTAATTTGCTTCACACTTTGTATGCCATATACACATTTCAGTAATAACGGTAGACTAATTACCTCAGATAAACACAGCGCATCCAAACACTGCAGCGCTTTTCACTTTTCTCCATAAACTTGCATCAGAGCTGCAGCTATGGTCTGTCCATTTGTCATTCTCTGAGAAAACGGTTGATGGTCTCCTAGTTACATAAGATGTCATAGAAAATGATGAAGGAAACCACGCGCTCTCGCTTGACACTTCAGGTCAGAATAAGAAAATATAGCAAAATGAGTGCGGTATAGCAGCGAGGAGATTGTAAATAAAAAAGCATACAAGATGTGACCAGAGTGGCTTTTTGGTTTCTTTTCTTGTGCATCCCAGCCAGTAGCTCCCAATCTGAAAGATCTTATAACATGGGGTAATATATTTGAATAATGATGGCTGGTTCCTTTACTTGAAAGCTTATAATACTGACTATAATATTGACATAATAATTCAGACATAATTTGTTTTGTTTACAGAGTTTGAGGTTTACTGTATCATTATTATTGACACCTTACAGATGTTGATCGACCTTTACCATTGCACACACTTTGTAGCATTTCATTTATTAAGTTTAAGAGTCTCTTTAACACTTATGTTTATTTTATGTATAAACACTTGTTTATTTTTAAATATTTTGTTTAAATATTTTAGTTTTTGACTATTACAACTATTTGCCTTAGTAATGTTAGTAATATAAAATTAAGTGGTAAAAAAAAATCATACTATTCCTAAATGGATTGTTAAAAAATATATTTATTAATTATCGATACTAAACAATATAAAACATGATATAGTGACAGTTTTTTTTCTCCCAGCCCTACTTAAACCAGCTCAGTTTTTCTTAAGACCAAATAGTCAACTTCACATTCAGACAACACACTCAATTTAGTTTGCACAAGTAAAAAGAAAATACTTAAATATTTCTAAAGACCCTATATTACATCTGACATTTCTTAAAGAAAAACCTGAAAAAGTATATTGCTGTTAGAAGGGAACAGCTAGAGTAAATGTTCCCTTTTTCTCCTCAAAACACATCAAAACCGATGCAATCAGACCACAGAACGGTGACTGATTTCAGCCATATGTGCAGTCGCACGAACGACAAAGCTCTTTCCATCAAAGCAGCAAGTAAACTTCTTTCTCAGACTTCACACCAGAGTGTGAGTGCCGCTAAATGCTTTAGCTTTGAGTTATGGAAGGATACAGGGGGCCGGTGGGCTAGAGGAGAAAGCGAGCAAGAAAGAGTGTGAGTTGCGGCCAGAAACTCAATAAGCTGACATTTGAATTGCAGGCAAATGAGGCCCTAAACAAGGCTGAAATGGCTGGATTAGAAATTCAGATTGATAGGCCTGTCTGGAGCCGTTCGGAGGCCCTCCCCCGGTGCACCCTGGGAAGTCTGTGCTTTCCGTAGGAAGGCGATTTTTTGAGAAGAGCCAATTTAGCAAAAGTCCGTACGTGAGCGAGCAGAGAAAAGATTTGCATCAGAGTGAGCACGCCGAGGGAGAAAGAATCACCATGGCAAATGAGAAGCCTGCGCTCACCTAAAGTCACATTTGGTTTTGAGTATTCACATTCAGTAGTCTATTCCTAGACTGCCTCACTATTCAAATGCACAAAAACCAAAACAAATGTGGGATGGAGGATATTGCTCTGAATTTTTATAGACCTCGGCATATACAAAAATCGATCATGGAAACTACTTTTGCTTTGAGAAAAAATATAAATAACATAGGTGTCAAAGAAAAATCTGACTATGTAATGAGGGTTTGCTTAAACAGCTGCACTACAGAATGAAAAAGAGGCCTTTATGAAGTGTTTATAATGTGCTATTTCTGTAAAGACCAGAACGAACTTATCGTCTAATTCCAAAGCAAAAACTAGCTGTGAAAAATTAATTGGTGAAAAATGAGAACTAATTAGTCCTTGAAATTATTCAGCATAGCGCTAAGCAGCATGAATGGTCATTCCTTCAAAGCAAGAAGAGCGGGAAGAAAGAAAAACTCCCTGGTGAGTTGGAGGCTAGAAGACGCAAACATGAAGCTGCCTTAATCAGTTAAACTCGGGCGATAATTTAAGTTTGGCTCGATCAATAGTGCTGTCTCTGAACGGCAACCTCTCGTCAATAAAACACGAGCAGAGTTGAGAGGAACCAAATTGCTGGAATCCAAATAACGTAGGCATTCTAAAATATTTTCTGACCTTGGTGTGACAGCTGATCAAAATAGAATTTTAATGCATCATGCAGATTAAAAATTCCTTCACGTTTAATGGGAACGATCAAGTGCCAGCACACCCACAACATATCAGATGAGCAATAAAGTTCACACGAATGATGAAATGACTATCCATAGCAAGCTAAAGGGTCTTAGAGTTAAAAGACAATGAGAAGGCACTAATTATTTACAGCTCTTGAAATATGAATATGAAATTTAAACTACGATTTACGACTAGGTGGATGTGATTAATAACCTGTACATAACACAAAACTGAATCTATCATATTTTGTAACATTTCCTGTGTCTGACAGAGGAAGAGTAGGGGTTAATATATGTACCCTCATACACAAACAAGCACTCATCCCTGAATAACTGCCCCAAGGCTAAGAAGCTGTGCCTGTGGTCTGGAGTAGTGGGGTGCGGAAAATGTTTTAAAGTTATAAAAAAGCCTGCGGGGAGACCTGGAGAACCATACAGGATCTACTAGTTGCATGCATGAACATACACAAGACACACAAAAGCCTCACATTTATTCACACTCAAAAGTCAAAGATGTGGCTCAGACTATGTTGTTTCTGACATATAAAACAGCTGCTGTGTTTGTGCAGATCAGAGTTGGGTCATGTTCTCTTTCTTCCAGCTCTTTTTGTTAGTTCTCAGTTCTAAAACACTGAGGGTGATGGTAGAGCATGCTAACAAATGCAGGTGTTTCCATTTGTCTCTTGTTTGCTTTTGTACCTGCCTCTCTACTGCGCCAATCCATGAAGATTTTATAATAGTTCAAAGGTGCAGAACAAGTTTCTACCTCGATAAGGACTTAATAACAAAGTACACAAAAAAAGGCCCTAATTTTAATGACAAAGAAGGCAAATTTTTATTCTAATTAGGGCTGTGTATTGGCAAGGGCCTCACGATACGATACATATCACGATACAAGGGTCATGATACAATATATCGTATAATATAAATATTGTGATATATTGCAATAGTTTGTATTAGTATGTGTGTCACATTATATTGACAACTTGATAAAGTCGGCAGACAAATTAAAATTCCAATTCCAATTTATTTTCCATCCATTATAATTCATTAAAACTGCACAGTGTGATTGAACAGAGAACTATGTTTATTGGACATCTTAAAATGGCATTTATTTTTTGTCTAATTCAGTACTCCCTGGTATAGAGTGTAGGGTTGGGCTATGTTGACTAATTTGGCATTGTACAATGTCTAATGTGAAACATGACGATGGACCATGGCATCAGCGTCATAGGGGCAGGTTAACTAATTATTTATAAATAATTAATAAATTCATAACTAATTAATTATTTGTGGCCTACCGTTTCAACTACCTGACCTGCATGGCCTTTGTTTTACTCATAACCAATTCATAAATAAATAAATAAAGATAAGTTACACACAAATTACCACATGTCAATCACTTTTTTCCACGGGACTCAGAAATGACTAGGCAGAGTGAACTGTGCCGTTATGCCGTCCACACACTTGCTTGGTAAAAAAGCTGCACAACCAACAGAAACTAACTAACAGTATCTGAGGTTTTCACTAAAATTACTGAGTACAAGCGTGAAAGTGAAAGACTGAAGCAGTGTACTGATGCTGTGACACGTTACCTGAAAGAATCAAAAGACTGAAGAGTCGTTAGATAGAGACAAGATTAATTAAACATCACATTTAACAACTAACTTATGAGACGCGGTCCAGCGGTACATCCTTGATAAACTGTCCGTACCAATGACTGTATAAAATATACAATCTGTACACTGTTCTCTGGAGTTCTGACGAGCGCATGACAGAGTGTGTGTGTGTGTGTGTGTGTGTGTGTGTGTGTGTGTGTGTGTGTGTGTGTGTGTGGTCACGTGATGTGTGTGTTTTTCACAAGCGGGTTTGCAATGGGGGCAGGGCGGAGGATCGATGATGCCGCCTCAGCATCATGATGTCTATAGGCCATCCGCGATGGCATCGTGTATCGACCCAACCCTAATAGCGTTAAAACCAAAGTGCAGCCACACGTCAGCTCTAAAAGCTGGAGGCACCTTCATATTTTATGCCATGCACACACTTGCTTACTTCTGATACCATAATACTTGGCGTTTTGCTGATTGCGAGTTAGCGACATCTACAGGAGCGGAGGAGGAGGTAATTTGGCACAACTTGAATCGATACTTGAGGTTGGACTATCGTAAAATAAATTATCGCGATAGATGTATCGATAATATTGCACAGGCCTAATTATAATCAATAATGATATACATTGTAATAATCAGCTTTATTCTGGTCAACAGCACACATTTGTAAGATAAAAGTTTAAGTTTTGAATTTGAATTCAATTAGAAATGCACACATTTTAAACTTCACATATAAACTTCTCAACAAAGTGTTACCCAAATATTAGATTTTAGCATGACATATTTTGCCAACAACGTGAATCTGAGTGATTTCTTTACAGTAGAAGCCATAAAGAGTCCAGCTCTGAATGAAGAGCAAAGGGAGCAGGTGTCATTCATTGTCATTTCATTGGCAGCATCTATTGAGCTTGGTTTATTAAAGCCAAACATTAGCTTTGCACCATGTCACACTTATTCGTAATTCACATGGTTATCAGCGTCAATGCTTCACATTCACCTTAAATAGGTGACGTCATGTGTTGCAGAACTAAATTGTGGATCCATCAGCGCAACATCAGTTAAGAGTTTCTCAACTTTTCAAAGCCAACAGAAGCGTCAGCCATTCAGATCACTTTATGCAAATACCCCATTTTAGACAGTAGCCAATTGCGTTCATACAGTTCAACAGCTGTAAACGAAGATAAACTTAAAAAAAATGGAGGAAAACATATTGCGGTGGGCAATCACCCTGTCTTTTTTGGCCAATCTTTATATTTAGATTCAGACAATATAATTTGTAATACAGCCAAGCTTTAGACACACCCTTCTTTATTATTGTTACAGTTTGAATTATTGACTAGTAGATTATTTATCACGTTGGAATAAACAGTCGACTAAATTACAGGGAAAGTTATATTTAGTGGACACAAGAAATCCTACCGAGTTAGGGGCACCATCTAGCGGTGGTGTGTGGATCTGTCCTGATATTGAGGTACAAAGTATAAACGTATTAAATATTACTTAGCTCACTATTAAACTGCTAAACATTTAAACTGATAAAAAAAAAATGAAACTTAAATTGTGTGGCCAAGAACTTTATTTATTTTTATTTTTAGAATTATTATTTCTATTATTTAAAAACACACACACTCATTCATTTTCTTTTCGGCTTAGTACCTTTATTAATCTGGGGTCACCACATGAACCACCAACTTATCCTGCATATGTTTTACGCAGCGGATGCCCATCCAGCTGCAACCCATTACTGGGAAACACCCATGCACTTCCATTCACACACATACACTACAGACAACTAAGTGTACACAATTCACCTATAGCGCATGTCTTTTGGCCTTGTGGGGGAAACCAAAGTACCCGGAGGAAACCCATACCAACACGGGGAGAACATGCAAACTCCACACAGACATGCCAACTGGCTCAGCCGAGGCTCGAACCAGCGACCTTCTTGCAGTGAGGCGAGAGCGCTACCATGCTGTCCTTTTTGTCTTTGGCTGATCACATGCCTGGTAAATGTACCATCAATGTTCATTAACAACAAAACTGTAGGTCTAGTTTTACACCCAAAACAAACTCACCACCTCAAATATTGATTTGGAAAAATAAACATTGATACCAGGAATTTGGGAATCAATCATCAATATGGTATTTTCAAAGCTCTATGAACCACGGTAAATAGGACTGCAGATTGTTTCATAAAAGATTTATAACTTAACCTGTTCATAAAAGTCATTGAAGGCATAAAATACTTTTTGCAATTAATTAGAAAAAAAAACGTCTTTTCGTCACATCTTCACAATGCATCATGTCTAAATCCAACCTAGATTCCTGTTACATGATAAGTATGCCTTGATTTTCATTTTAATTTGTCCGGGACTATCTGGATGACATTCTCCCCTCTCATTTTCCCATTTCTTTCATCTCTATGCATCCTTATCTCTGTCAATCAGTTGTTTAATTAAAATCATTAATCACTTCAGCTTAAACATCTTACTGCTTTTGATCAGACCAACAAATGCATCAAACTTGTATGGGTGAAGGAACAATTAAAAGTAATTTAGACCAAAAAAAATATTTGACTTAAGCAAAAGGAATGCAAGGAAATGTACTAAGAGCGTTTGCAAAAGAGAGCAAATGACGGCTTTGTCTAAGTGATGAATAGAAAGGAAGATCTGCAAGGACACAAATCATCAGAGTGCAGAGATATGGCAGTGGAGAGGCCAGATCTCACTCTGTGTCCACCCGATGCCATTTTATTGGCTGTGCTCTTCAAAAGATGTCACAAAGCCAAGGCTCAGAACCTCTCCACTTAGCTCACGAAGTCACTGGCTATTGTGTGTATGACAAAATAACAAATCTGAAGCCTTAAACCTGAAGGTCAGTTTTAATACAATATCTAAAACCAATTTCCACCTGTTTGTCAGCGCCATTTATCACCTTCATTTAACATAATTATGTCCCCTACACAAACGCCTCGGTTCAGCAAGAGAAAGTAAGAGGGCAAGGGTGTGTGGGTGCGCTCAGGTTTGGTTTCCTGAGGGGGGCAGGTAAGGGTTGAGGGTGCAAGTCCTCATTCGAGAGAAGTGGGAATTACTTTGGGTAACTCGCACAACAAGAGAAAGTGTGAGGGAGAGACAGAGAGAGGAAAAACCTGATAATAGATGCAAAAAAAAGCCTGCTCACAAGTCAAAACAAAAGCTGCTAGTCCAAATCAGGAGTGAGAGATTGGCTGACCCCTAAGAGGAGGAGGTGTGGGATCTGCATTCACAAGCAGAAATAGTTCGCAATGGGTGAGAAAATAGAGAGAATGGAAAGAAACAGCTGATAAGCTGAAGAAAAATGAACAGCACAGACAAACATATACTTTCTCGTAGCAAATAAAAGGCTGGCTTGATAATTGCACATCAGACCAATAATTAAATTAGGCATTATCTTATCTAGCACACTGAAATGTAACCATGACAGAATTTTTCATTTTCTGACATTTACTCACTATCAAAACCAGTATTACTATTACTTTCTTTTGCTGAATGCTAAGAATGCATAAAAATGTAACCAGTTAGCTAAAAAAAAATAAATAAAAACATGTAGCCCAAGTGACTTCTGTGATTTACCCCAAGCAATTAAAAAAAAAAAGATGCATACAGATTTGATGACAGAAATTTCATGTGGCTGAACTAGTCCTATTTATGGATAAGATATATTTCAAACAACTGTTTAATAAAAAAGGTATTTGCCCAGGTGTGGGTGTTTCACACAATTTCAAAAGGCATTCTTTAATTAAAAGTGTTTTCAAAGATTTTCAGGGTGAACAAAAAACTGGATGTATAAAATCTTATCAAAAATCTGATTATTGGAATTCAGTGGTGAGCAGAACAATTTAAACTTAGATGGCAATCAGCACAAACAATATCTATTTTTATTATTATTATTAAATATGACATTGTAATTTTCTGGGCAGCACAGTGGCGCAGGGGGTAGTGGGTTCTTCCCGTGTTCACATGGGTTTCCACCGGGTGCTCCGGTTTCAACCACAGTCCAAAGACATGCGCTAGATGAATTGGGTAAGCTGAATTGTCCGTAGTGTATGTGTATATGTCCTGGTCCTCCAGTTTTGGGGGTTGAGCGTTGGGCTAACGACCCACCTCGTAAAAATTAGATGTTACAAAACACCAGCCTGGTGCGGCTAAATATCAATATGGTTTCTCTAGCAGAGGCATTTTCATGTAAATGTGTTATTTGAAACGCTTCTTTTTAGTCTTTTTACTTGTTTTCAACTGCATGCTAAATTCCTTCAAACTCAGAGTTTGTAGAGATGGAGTTTGCATGGAGCAGCATATAGGCACCTGGACATGCTAAAAACACTTGTCACAATAACACAAAGCTGAACACCAGATTACATATTTATAATTATTACTTTGCAGTCTTTGTGATTTGATAATCGTGCTAAACCATTATATGCAGTCACATGGTTTCTGCTACATTCATTCTTCCATGGCGGGCGCCACACCAAAATTCATTCCCGCCATGGCCACATTACAGCTGCTCATTCAAAACATTCAGTCGTTATATATATATGGTTAAGTAAATAAATTATAACAGAATAAACTTTTCTGTAATCGTAGTAGTGCTGTGCATCATTAGCCCTTTAAAGTTACATGCTAACTGACTGACAGGCTGTGCGATGCGTGAGGCCAGCAAACACGACATAGCTCTCAGTTATGATGAACCTAGTGACCATAATTATACTTCATTTGTAGATAAGGGTCTATGGTTTTGCATACAATAACTTTATCTTGCCGGGGTTTCATGGCCGTTTCACATTACTTCAGTGCCGTTTTATTAGAAACATTCATAAATATTTCTAGCAAATATAATAAATGTTGACATCCTCATCACATAAACGCACTAAATCGCACTTCAGCAGTGTTTGAGAGTGCACAAGAAAATCTGCACTTGAGCAGCATATATTTGATGGCGTGCGAGAAATGTGTGCAGGAACAGAGGAAATCGGCGCACAAGCAAAGATATTTGCATGCTCTTATTACACAGATGCAATCTCGACTTGTAATACTGTGCTCACATTTGTTTTTAAAATAACGACATAGTTGGAAGATCTGTGCAAATGACCTGCCACCACAGCTAGAAAAAAAATCAGAGGAAACACTGTGTCGGGTATTGTTAAAATCAATTAAAAAAATGGAAATTTTAAACTCATACACTTCACAACACTTATTAATACTCACATACAGCCTTAGGCAAGTGCTAATTTTAGGCACTGGTAGTGTGCATTAAGAAAACATAAAATGATAACCGAACCAAGAACCAATGGTTTCAATGACGATGATATGGAGTTAAAAGCTCTAGCTGCACTGTGATTCTCTGTCTCCTCTATGGAGGACAGTTTGATGGGGCATAACCAGCCGAACCACGAGCTGAAACTGGAGGGAAATGTCTCTGGGGAGAAACAACAGGCTTTGTGGAGCTCTGTGGAGAGTGACAATCACTGAGCCATTGCACTGCCTTCAGCTGCAACAGCACAGCTAAACATGCTCACTGGAGACAGAACCCATGTTTCCAGTAAGTGCTCTGGCCAGCACAGTCTAAATCTAGAACAAAGACGCTGTATGCAGGGAGAGGAGGCACTGGAACGAAAATAAAGGAGGGCGATTTGCACACAACCAAGTGAGACTCAATAACGGGCTATTAGACAAATTGTTACTGACAGCACATACGCAGAAAAGCCTGTGTGATGAGGCCATGCTGTATTACTCTGGAACTCCGTTTTACTCTCCACAGTTTTGTAATCAAACCAGTTTTGACAAGAGAGAAGGGCAAAAGTGCAGAGATTTGATGGCAACTCAAAACAAGTACTCAAATGCTGATCATCTGGTACATGTCAACAATAATCACTCCCCTTTCTAACACATTAAATGAGCTCTAGGTGAACTACTGTACCTGTGATAAACAAATATTTCCAGATATAACATATAACAGAATCATAACTAGAGTTTGTTCATTCCTTTTCTTTTCGGCTTAGTCCCTTTATTAATCTGGGGTTACCACAGTGGAATAAACCGTCAAATTATTCAGCATGTTTTACGCAACAGATGCCCATCCAGCTACAACCCATCACTGGGAAATAACTAGAGTTGACAAATTAATTTAAGACAACTAAATGTGTTAGACCTCAGCATACAATGTTTAAAAGGTCAGTATCTTTTTTTTATAGAGACATGATGCATCAAATTGACCAAAGTAACATTTAAAATGAACTTTAAATATACTCCAAATAAATATTATTTGTAAATTTTATTATAAAGTGAGTTTTTACAAATTAAAATGTAGGGAGTGCAATGGGTCTTAAACATCACCATTACCTTAAACATCATCTAAACATCACCATTAGGATATATAACTTTTTCCAGGAATGGTTTTCCCATAAGATGTAAAACATGTAGCCCATAAAAACCACTGGTTACAATATGGGCCCTATCATATGCCTGGCGCAATAAGGCACAAGATGTGTTTGGCGATGGAGGTGTGCTAAGGCGCACTGTTGGCGCGTTGCTATTTTGAGAAACTGACAGACATTGAGAGAAACTGACAACCGATATTGACCAAATAAAAGCTGGTCTAAAATCCAGTGCAGATCACATTAGTGTTGCTCCTATGCAGATCTAAAATGCTTGCACATTGCTTAATACACACAGAATGTACAGCAACACATACATATCTTTACATATAAAAAATTAAATGTTACAAAAATCATTATTTATACATATACTACCTCCATGCATTCTTCATGCTGGGAGGCCTTTGTCAGTTCATTCATGATGATGTGCATTTGTACAATATTATTTTTTGTAGTAATATTATTTATTGTATGAATATTTATATATTTTTAATTAAAACCAGTTTAGATTTGTCTTCCTGTCGGATATTTGAGACGTATGGATCACCATATGGGGCATAAGAATAGGAGGTGTGTTTGGATATATGTCATTATTATTAACACACTTTATTATTATTGTTCATTTATTTGTTTGCTAGAAAATTAGAACTGAATTTAGAAATAGATTAGAAACAAATCTCTGTGCTTCACAAGCGAAATTAAATATGTAGGCTAATGAATGTCTTCAGTGGAGTGCATACAACACCGTTTCCTTATCCACGAAAGTAAGAGTAAATAATAAAAGTAAACTAAAGAGAAAGTAAAGAGGCTGAATGGAGGAGGTTCGTTGTTCATCCTTGCGCTGCAGATGGTCTGTTCAACTGTTTTCTCGCTAGTAAAACATTCAGTTTTTCCACTTACATGTAAATAGCAAATGCGCCATGGCTATTGACACTTATAAGGAATGTGAGATGAGACTCTGATTGGTATAATGCATGTTATGCTCAAAACACACCCAGAACTCATTAAGAGAATAAGCACAACACTGTTAGACCATGCGTCGGGACATAGAATGTATTTTTTCATCCTTAAAATAGCAAAAGTTGATTCGGACACACCCTTATTGCTTCTGCGCCATGCGCTTTAGACTTTGTGACTAGATCGCTAAAATGGAGCCCAAAATGTCTATAAGGAACATCATCTTTCACTAAGTAAACAAAAAACAACCGACTGAGGATGGAAGAATAGGTGAAAGAAGAGAGAGCCAGTAAGAGTCAAGCAAGCAGGCTGGGAATAGAACCAAATAGTGTGGCTGTACATTAAGCATTAGAGTGGTTCTTGACATTATAATGAGCTTAAAATGGTTTGAAGGGCCATTAGTTGCCCAGCAAACCAATGTTTTGAAGAGATTTTAAACATAGCTATATCCGCCGGTTTTGCTCATAAGCTGACCTGCAGGTATATGTGCAACTGCAGATTCTAGATAATTCTGTAGAATTCAAAAGCTCATCATTCAGAAGTTCTAAAGCACACTTGTCTTATGTCAGCTGAAAACGTTGAACCAATTTTGATGACCATTCCTTTTGATGACCATTCAATTTCCATGAATGCTGACCATTACATTTAAAAAACGCATTCAACCTTTCTCAGAAAAAGAGCAGTTGTCGATGTTCAAAATATATAGGCAGACAACTTTCTTTGTTTTAAACTTGCTGTATCTTTTCTCTTTCCTATCATTCTCTAACATCTAAATGTCTTGCACATTTTCACCAATCATAGGTAGGAAAAAACGGCCTTTCAGAAAGTACGGCAGAAGGAATGAGGGAATAGAGAAAGTAGTGACAGAGCGGAAAGTAAGAAAAACTTCTATCTCTCTCTCGCTGCAATAACTTGCAGAAACTTTTTTTTTTATCCTGGTTCCTGGAGAGAACTGGCAGCCCATTTTATTGGACCCAAGGGAAATTACATGCTTTATATTCCATCTCCCCACACATGTCGGGACAAGAGCACATCTGTCCAGAGTTGACACTAGCATAAATAGTAGGAGAGAAAAAGAGCAAGAGGGGTGAGAGACAGAGAGACAAAGATGATGAAAAGTGCTGATTGCTGCACATAGAAGAACTATGATGTTAATGTGATATCAATAGCGGTTTCAAAACCTACTAAGCCTGCATAGACAGCTTTTTGAGGAATCATAGGTACATTCCCTACAGAGAGGCGGCTCAGAACATTTAGACCAAGATGGCGGCGCGTACACATCGCGAGGCTCGGCGTCTCTCCAGTTTCTGCAATTTTGCAGTATTTTTCCTGCTCATTTCGGGTCTGTTCGTGCAGAACAGTAATGCCTTTACATCGTACACCCGACAGGAGATCTTGGATATTGGTTTGTGCATTTCAGACAGTTTTATCAGCAATCTACGACTCATCCCAGAGATCGCCAGGACACCCGAGGCTGAGCGCTCCGTCCGGCCGGGCAGGAGTGCTCGAAGACGGCGACGCGAACGTAAACAAAGGCGGGGGAAGCGCGGCGGGCTTAGAGCTAAGCTAAAGCTAACACCACACCGGCTCTCTTTACCCAGCATCTTCCTCGCCAATGTACGGTCCCTGGTGAACAAAATGGATGAGATTAGACTGCGCATCAACCACAGCAAAAGATTATGGAACTGTAATGTCATGATTTTCACAGAAACATGGCTAAACAGCGGGATACCAGACAACGCTGTATCTTTAACTGAGCATCAGACATTCCGAGCAGACAGAGCGGCGGATGACTCCGGTAAGACCCGAGGCGGAGGATTATGCATTTATATTAACAAAGCGTGGTGCACAAACTCTGTCATCGTTGGGAGACATTGCTCTGTTAACCTGGAATTTCTGATGGTCAAATGCAGACCGTTTTATCTGCCACGGGAGTTCACCTCCACCTTTATAATCGCTGCTTACATTCCACCCGATGCTGATGCAAAGCTTGCTATGAATGAACTTCATGCAGCCATCAGCAAACAACAGACTGCTCACCCGGAGGCTGCTTTTATTGTTGCGGGGGATTTTAATCACTCAAACTTAAAGACAGTGCTCCCCAAATTCCATCAAAACATTTTCTGTCACACACGGGGAAACAAGACTTTGGACCAGGTATACACAAACATGGCTGAAGCCTATGCTGTTACCCCCCTCCCCCACCTGGGTCAATCAGATCACCTTTCTTTGTTCCTCACCCCCCGATACTCACCCCTCATCAACCGTGTGAAGCCATCAGTGAGGACCATCAAAGTGTGGCCAGCGGGGGTAGACTCCACACTCCAGGACAGGTTTCAACACACAGACTGGAGTATGTTTGCTTCCCAGGCCACATGTGGCTCTCACACAGACATTAACAGCTACACTTCCTCTGTTCTGGAATACATCAACACCACCATTGACAGTGTTACAACCCAGAAACAGATCACCACATACCCAAATCAAAAGCCATGGATGAACAAGGAGGTGCGCCTCCTGCTGAAGGCACGCAACACTGCCTTCAGATCAGGGGATGCACAGGCCTACAGCACTTCCAGGGCTAATCTGAAAAGGGGCATCAAAAAGGCCAAGCACTGCTACAAGCTAAAGCTAGAGGAGCACTTTTCCAACTCTGATCCTCGGCGCATGTGGCAGGGCATACAGGCCATCAGCAACTACAAACCCAGCCATTCCACACCCACAGCCACAAATGTCTCCTTCCTGAACGAGCTTAATGACTTTTATGCCCGCTTTGAAAGAGACAATAATGAACCCTACATCAGGATCACTTCCTCAACCGACCACTCACCCATTACACTCACCTCCTCAGAAGTCTACACCGCACTGAGTCGGATCAATGTGCGTAAGGCTGCTGGACCAGACGGTATTCCTGGGCGTGTCCTCAAAGCATGTGCAGAACAGCTCGCTGGGGTATTCACAGACATTTTCAACCTGTCCCTTAACCTAGCAGCTGTGCCAACGTGCTTTAAACATGCCGAAACACTCCAGCCCAACATGCCTGAATGACTACCGCCCGGTAGCACTCACACCCATCATCATGAAGTGCTTCGAGCGGTTGGTCCTGGCACATCTGAAAGACTCTCTGCCATCCACACTGGACCCACATCAGTTTGCCTACCGTGGCAACAGGAGCACAGAAGATGCAGTCTCCATAGCACTGCACTCTGTACTCACACACCTGGACAATAAAAACACATACGCACGAATGCTGTTTGTTGACTTCAGCTCAGCATTCAACACTGTCATACCCTCTAAGTTAATGATCAAACTTAGAGACCTGGATATAGACACGTCTCTCTGTAACTGGGTTATGGACTTTCTGACTAACAGACCTCAGAATGTTAGATCAGACCACATTTGCTCCACCACCGTCACACTCAACACTGGTGTACCACAGGGCTGTGTGCTGAGCCCTTTCCTCTACTCCCTTTTCACCATCGACTGTAGGCCTGTGAACAGATCCAACGCCATCATCAAATTTGCAGATGACACCACAGTGATTGGTCTAATCAGCAACAATGATGAGACTGCCTACAGGGAGGAGATACAGCATCTGGCCACGTGGTGCACCAACAATAATCTGCTCCTTAACACCGACAAGACCAAGGAGCTCATTGTGGACTTCAGGAAGGGACGAACAGGCTCACATGATCCCATCTACATCAATGAGATGGCCGTCGAGCCTGTATCATCCTTCAAGTTCCTGGGGACCCACATCTCCAAGGACCTTTCCTGGACCACCAACACCTCCAGCCTGGTCAAGAAGGCTCACCAGCGCCTATTTTTCTTAAGGCAACTTAAGAAGAACCAGCTGTCATCAGCCGTCTTGGTGAACTTCTACCGCTGCACAATAGAAAGCATCCTGACGAACTGTGTCACAGTCTGGTATGGAAGCTGCTCTGTTGCGGAGCGTAAGGCACTGCAGCGGGTGGTGAAAACTGCCCAACGCATCACAGGGACCACACTGCCAGCCATAGAGGACATCCAGAGGAAACACTGTCTGCGCCGAGCACGCAGTATTCTTAAAGATTCCTCTCACCCTGCTCACAGACTGTTTTCTCTCCTGCCTTCTGGCAGGCGCTTCAGGCTCCCCCGGACAAAAACCAGCAGACTAAAGAACAGCTTCTTCCCCAGAGCTGTCTCCCTCTTGAACTCTGCTCCCCACTGACTTTTTGCCCCCCTAATACACCCCACTCTCCTCTCCTCATAACTCAGACTCATCATAATCACTGCACTACTTAACATTTGCACATTTAAAAATTGCACATATTCATTGCACTGATTCATTTATTTGAACTGTACACACCTATTGCACATGTACATTTGTAAATTATGTACACACCCACTGTACATATACATTTGTAATTATGTTTATCTATCTGCAAACTTCTGATTATTAATAGCAACCTGTACATTTATCCATCTATTGTAAATCTCTGTTCATAGCTAACACAACCTGTATATAATGTTCATAGTACATCCATTTGTAAATATCACCATAGTTTTTCTATAACTGCACTTTATAACTTATACCTGTATCCTGCACTTGCTGCTATTGCACTCCTGGTTAGACCTAAACTGCATTTCGTTTCCTTGTACTTGTACATGTGTGATGACAATAAAGTTGAATCTAATCTAATCTAATCTAACAGCAGGTAGCGATTCAATTTACATAAAGGGACTTGCCTATTCTGAGAAGTCTTGGTTTACAACAGGGTCAGAATTTGGCATAAAGCATGGATCTATCATACCGTAGCTTGTATCACAAGTTCAGGCTACTGTTGGTGTAAAGGTGCAGGGCTTGACATTAACTTTTTTGAATACCAGCCACTGTGTATAGCCACTAGTATATTTCCAATATTACTAGTCACTAGCCACAATTTTGTTCTTGGGAAAATCTATTTTATATGCATAAATTTTACTTTGACATGCTAAAATTACTTGATTTAGATTTTGTGTTAGGCCCACATGTCTCCTCATTCATTTAACTTTTTTGTGTGTTATGTATGAGCCATGGTTTCATAGTGTTGTATTAATAAATTAATAATAAATTAGTTTATTTCACATCCCTTTTCAGAGCTCAAATTAAGGATTTACCAAATTTTTCTCTGACCATACCAAACATAAATAATTATTTTGTATCCACAAATTTTAAATGTGTCAAGACGAGCAAAATATATCTGTATACTATTTATTTAACAAAACATTTCTTAAAAAAAACAAAAACTATTTAAAAAATAACTGCTGTGGTCCTTCTAAAACTATGCACAGAAATCTGTCCTGGCTAAAGGTCCCAGATCACCAGTTAACTACTCATAAATGGGGAGTTAATCTTATATTAAACCAATGTTATTGTATGTTAAAGGATGATCACACACAAGGTTAATGCTAGGCCAATTAATAATCTGATCAAATAATGGTTTTAGTGAAAGCAATTGGTGCTGCTTACCAAAATAGTCTATTTGAAAGAAAAGCGATCACACCAGTTGCATTTCTAGGCACAGTCGTTTCACTCAAGGAAACGGGAGCGCAAGGAAACGAGTGATCATCCTCTTGTTCGGTATTCCGCTTTATCAGTCTTGCTGCTTCTCGATTCTAAGATCACATATGCACGCATATTGGGCCATCTTTATTGTCGAACCATGCTTTTAAGAAAACTTCTATTTAAAAATTATTTTCAACTAGCCAAAGTGGCTAGTGGCGGTGGCTGCTTAACCCGCCAGAGCTGAATTCTACCCGCATTTGGCGGGTGTTAATGTTAAGCCCTGTAAAGGTGTATGGAATGATTTCCTGGGATACTTTAGGTCTCTTTGACACTAGTCTTGTCATAATACTGGAATTTCTAACTTTGATACGATACCTTGAAAAATATTGATATTCGATAGCATTTTTGATACCATAAGTAGGCCTGTCACAATAATCAATATATCGACTTATCGCACAACACATGGACATGACCTCAATCATTTTTGGTGATGGAATAAATAATCGCCCATACATAACCAAATCTCGAAACATTTTAGCTGATTGTGCAACTACTCTATCTCTATTGAAGTTTACATGGACATAAGTAATCAAATTATTATCAACAGTAACAAAATAATTAAATAAAACTTTATATTCAGAAACATTTCATGCATGCCCCCAGTGACAAATGAGATATTGGATGGAACTGCTGGAAGAGTGTTGTTTTAATAGAATTTGATACCACACGCCGTATGGGAGGAATCCTTCGCATTTCCCAATACAGGTGCCTGTCTTCCCTCACTGACTCAGTAGGTGTAGAGAATAGTGTCAAACAGTGTGTATAGACTATCGTGTTGCAAAATGTTGAAAAAAAAATATTGGAAAAATCTTACATCACAATATTTTGTTTTGCTGCGATATATATTGTGATATAAATATAATTTCACTAGATTATTTAACTCGCTCTAGTTGGAAAGATTTAATTAATTTAGATTGAGTGTGATAATCAATTATTTTTCAATGCAGTGCATCTGCATGAAACAATAAATTACAAGTAGGGCTGCACGATATTGGAAAAATCCAACAATGCAATATTTTTTTTCTGCAATATATATTTTGATATGAATACAATTTCACTAGATGACTTGAATAACTATTTGGAAAGAATTTATCATTTTGGACTTATTGAGATGCTTCTGTAGGGGTATGCATAAAATATAAGAAACAGTAATAAAAAAAATTATAAAAAGTATAGATAAATTTAAAAAAAATTGTAGAAATTAAATAAACATAATTTGATTGTTTTCTGAAGAGTTTAACTATATTCATGTATCCAGTAATTGGATAATCAAATGTAAAATTACACTGCATAGTTTTTGTTTAATAAAAAAATAATTGAAATTAATTGTTATTAATCTGTTACAAGTTACAAATTGTACAATTTCTTATACCTGAATGCTTTTAAAATCCTCATTAAGCTAAATGCCTCAAAACATATGCAAATGATAAATTATAATCCAGATTAAACATTGCATAATCTGCAATGTGATTACTGCGAATGATCACATTGCAATATTGATGCTGAAAGTATAAATTGTGCAGCCCTAATTACAAGCATATATAAATATGACAGATCAAAAACAAAAGTTAAATAAAGGTGCTTTCTGGAGCATCTAACAGTATTCAATACAGAAATTGTATAATCAAATGTAAAATAACACGGTCATTATTGTATAATTTTTAAATAATGTTTAAGAATATCTTTATTTTTTAATCTTTAATAAATAATCTAATCATGCGATGTGACTATTGCGATACACACATTGTGATATTAATGCTCAAACTAGGGTTCGGTGATAAAATCTATATCGTTCTTTATTGACCAAACACCATTGTCAATATCAATTAAAAAAAAAGATCCGGTATGTAGTTTCGGTATGAAGCGCAATAGCTTTATTTAAATGTGTCTGCTGAGCGCACGCCCAAGTTGGCAGTTCATTCCACTGTGGCAACCCCTGATTAATAAGGGGACCAAGCCAAAAAGAAAATGAATGAATCAGGTTAACAGTGACAAAGTCTGTGGAGCAAGATGAACGTCCTGCTAAAGCAACATCCATAAAAGAAAAGTCTACCAAGCGTCTACTTTGCCATGTCCTCGTTTGGGTCATCTAGGTCAACATTTAACCAGTCACGGTCAGTGGAGCGAGATGTGGCCCGCTAAATCAGAACAGGTGTCTTTTCAAAATCATTTAGCATGCTGCGGTGATGGGAGGATGAACTCCTGAACTGAAGACAAAAAAGGAGTAAAGGAGGAGTGAAAATCAATGTCACTCACAATGGCACACGCAGGTAATGGAAACATCACTCACTCGTCCAATCAGACGCCTTCGCCTGAGCTGAAGAGCAAGTATGGGTATAAATTACGCCCCCTACATATCCTTGGTGTTCATGCAGCATACACACACTTCCTCATCTCTCATCCATCTCCTCTGTGCTAAGGAGAGCGAGAATGACAATACAAATCAAACACCAGCCAAGCAAAGGATGGCCAGCCTCACCCACACGATCATAAAACTCATCAAGCTCATCATTACCAACTGCAGACACACAGAAAACACACACACACACACACAGCTGCTACAGAATTGCAATCATTTCAACATAATGACAACTGAAAGTCTATATGAAATTAAAACTAAACACAGAGCCGCCTAACGGGAAACAACTGTCTAAACCCCACAAGTAAAGCAGCAAACAGGATGATAAATAAAACAAAGAGCATTTATCAAAATGTCATCAGCATTCAGCTTAAATCACGATGATTGATGCGTTTAATCCAGCGCTAAAAAGAATCCCAGATAACAAGCTGCACTCGGAAGGAATCAATGGGAGAATTTATTTATTTAAAAATACCATGTGTGATGTGTTTATCCTTCATCAAGCCTGAGTGTGGATTCCCCAGAGTACAACATCTCATTCTCTGGACATGAAGGACCTTGTGCGTCAGTTAAACAGAATCAAACATTGGCAGGTAACAGCCACCTTTGGGGGCGCAGACTAAATGTTCAGTTTGACACCGATAGGATGAAAAAACTACCTCACCTTGATCAAAACCATTTTTTATATATAATTACAAGCAGTTGATGGGATGTCTAAAAATTATTTACTTTGTCTTTAGTTGGTTGCATCTCAGGCCTCCAGAGAAGTGGCAGCAACAACCTTAAGGTAATTAGAAGCTATGATATGTTTTGGCAGATTTGTGCCTAATTCATGTGAATCTGTATAAACTTATTTGTACATTTTTATAAAATCTGCTCACACTTCAGTGATAGTTATGTTTGCAGGCTGGGCTGAGGCAGGCTTTCATATTTACTTCATTCTACAAGTCTTGCACTTTCATACCAATAAATTTCTACAAGATCTTAAGCACTTTTACCAGTCATTGCCATTTTCCCGCTTGATTGTGTTGTGAGACATTAGGTTTACTTTGGTAAAGCCAATGTAGTCAATAATAATTTATATCTTACTATTAGGGCTGCACGATTTGGAGAAAAAAAATCTAATTGTGATTTATCTGATTGAAATCTGAATTAAAATGCGATTTACTATAATTTCATAAAAAAACTGCAGGCTTGATGGGGTGGTTTTAACAGCACCAAAGAAAGACCAAGCATAATCAAAGCTATAATCTTGCGCTACAGAGTAACACGCTCATGTGTGGATCCACAAGAATCGCTGTAACAGCAGAGAAAAGAAATGAAGCGTTACTTTACGCATGCACGTCAAAGGTCCACACACACTGACAGTGAGAGAGAGAAGCAGAGAAGAGATAGAGGTTGCAGCTTTCATTTTCTCCATAGTAGTGAAATAGGGGCTTGTGAGATCTGCTGTAACAGTTGTCTGTTTTTTTAAGTAATGTTAGTTAAATCATCTTTATTACTCAAGCTTGCCTTCCAAGTTTGCCTGCAATTTGAAAAATCACCTTTTCGAAATTGCGAATTCAGTTTATTAATGCACAGGCCTACTTAATATCATTATAAATACTACTATAGTACATTAAAATTAATGATTTGGTACAATGTACATAATTTTTTTATTATTAATTTTAATTTACTTACAATTACACTGTTGACTCATCCCTTACACTTAATCGTATGATTTTGCAATACAATATGAACACAAAAAAGTATATTGTACTTGTTTTTGATGCAAAGACCTAGTAGCTAAAGCCACTTTACGTAACATGGGATCAAATGTTTTATTTTTCTATTTCTAAAATTTCTAGTGGCATAACTGCATTTTCGACTTGACTATCATGGAAGAAATTAGGGCTGTACAATATATTGTTTCAGCATCAATAATATAATATGGGAATCTGCAATAATCATGTCGCAGAATCTCAAATGTAAAATTGGGATTATAATTAACCAGTAAACACAGTTCAGAACAAGCGATTTGTGGAGTCAAAGCAAAATTTAACTCTAATCTAATAATATGAAAGACTTTTATTTGGATGTGTTTTAAAGCTGTGACTGTAAAATTTTAAGTGAATTAAAACTATTTGGGCACAAGAAATTATAGTTTAAGTTAATAAGTTAAGTAATTATAGTTAAGTTTTGCCGCTTTAAGGAGCAGTTTGCTTAGAATACAATAGAATAAAGACTATGCAGTGGTATTTTACATTTAATAGTTGAATTTTTATACTTCAATACTGTTACAGTGAGTCCAATCGAAGACCATAAAGCATTGTTTATTTCATTTTTGACTTTATTTGAAAAGAATTGATTTGTATTTGAGTGCATCTGCATAAAATATATAAAATTATGCACAATAAAGTAAAATAAAGCACAGAGGGAAACCACAGAACAGAGTCATTTTGAAAAAAATATTTTCTTATCACAATATATACTGCAGGAAAAACAAAATACTGCAACGTAGGTTTTCCAATATTGTGAAGCCCTAGAAAAAAATTATTCTGAATTGTTACTAATGTAAGTGCAACCTAAACATCAACTATACATTTACAGCATTTAATCTATACAAATGTTTTTTTTTTCATCTTTTGATGTACTTTCCATATAATAACTTTATTGTATTTTGGATAACATGAATTCAAATTGAACAATGGTATATTTATATATTAACATTATTTCAGGGTTTTTTTGTAGCTCACAATAACACAATGCATTTTCTTTTTAAACGCTTCAAACTAAAGCTCCAATCTAGTTACAATTCTGGCACAAAAGAATGTTTAAAAAGGCCTTGAAATCATCAGACAGATCTAAAGTATGCCAACAATTTTAGGAAAATTAATATTAGCCAATGCCAATATGGTCGCCAATCTACTGTGCATTCCTTGGCCAAAATTAACAATAAAAGTTAACAATTTAGCTTAGAGTCAGCCTCTAAGGAAAAGACGCAGCAGCTGATATGTGGTAAAATAACTTACAATGTGGGCCAATACCAGCCTTGACTGTGTGCGAATATCAACATCCAGACATTCCAACAGGGAATCGCTGAGAGGGACCTGTGGGGATCCTAGTTATGATAAAATACCATATGTCCATTTTCATTAGGGAATTTTCATGGCCTTCTCTTTCTTGCTTCTTATTGAAAAGCATGGAAGATGGAAGATCACAGCAATAAAGCAACATTAATCAGCTATGTAGTCTATCACTGTAGAATCACACTATGTTTTCTCCCCAATGTAAAATATCCATCAATGTCCTTGCAACCTAAAACACAGGCTAATGTAGTTTATAGTATAAAATTTTAAATAAAACCATTAGGTGTCCAAATATTGTAGATGTCCACTAGGGCTGCACACTATATTACTTCAACATCGATGTGCAATAGTCAAATCACAGGAAGTGCAATGTTGAGATGGGATTATAGTTGACACAGGAGTCCATTAACCATAATGGAGTGAAAGTTTATCATGTGCATGTGTTTTTAAAGCCTAAGAGAGTTTAAGGCCCAATCCCAACTCTACCCCTTACCCCTTTCCCTTACCCCTACCCCTCGTTTTGCGCGTTCACGTCAAGGGGTAGTGGTGTCCCAATTCTCTTTAGCTTGAAGGCCCTCGTTGTAAGGGCCAAGGGGAAGGGGTACAAAAATAGAATTGGGATTGGGCCTAAGGGTGCTTTCACACCTGTAGATCGGTTGTTTTGTTCTGAAACAGGGATTCAAACTGTAACATTGTTTATTTTTGTTCTTGGTGCAGTTCGTTTTCACATGGCAAAGTTTCTAAACGGACCAACATAGTTAAAACAAACCATGTGCAAGTAAACTCTCCTCACATTGGTCAAAGTTTCAGGGTTTATTTTTCAGAGTCCAACAGATTCCACTCAGCTGTCATGTGTCATCGTTTTATTTATGATGATGAGCAATAAGACATAAGCAAAAAGGTGCACTTTAATTTTGACACCCACAGACATCATTACCAAATATAAATCAGAGATGGAAGACTCTCAAAAATTGCTTCATTTCAGTTGACAAGTTTTGTAAAAATCGATCTATTGACTCAATCTATTAAAAAAAAAAAAACCTTGGCTAGAATTGTGCATTATAGACTTAAATTATCTTGTTGCTTTCTCACAACAATCGATCCGCTGTAGAGTTCATTTTAATCAAGCCGAGATCACCTCATTCAGGCGATCCTGGACCGACTGATTTGGTACGGATCTGAGCGATATTGTGAGTTTCACACATGCCAAACGAATCGCGCTAACTGGACAAACGAGACCGGTTAAGAAACAAACATCTAGGTGTAAAAGCACCTTTATGCATTCAGGGACAATACATTTTTACCATTAGTAACTTTAATGAAGAATTATTTTGTTGAATGATTATACAGTAATGTTGTCTTCGTTGTATTGTTTTTACCCATACTTGTTATATGTTTGTCAGCATAGTGGCTCCGTGCTTATCACTGTCGTCTCACAGCAAGAAGGTCACTGGTTCGAGTCCCGACTCAACCAGTTGGCATTTCTGTGTGGAGTTTGCATGTTCTCCCCATGTTTGTGTGAGTTTCCTCTGGGTGCTCCAATTTCCCCCACAGTCCAAAAACTTGCTATGGGTGAATTGAATGAACTAAATTAGCCGTAGTGTGTATGAATGAGAGTGTATGGGTGTTTACAAGTACTGGGTTGTGGCTGGAAAGACATCTGCTGTGTAAAACATGCTGCATAAGTTAACGGTTCATTCCGCTGTGGCGACCATTGATAAATAAGGGACAAAGCCGAAGACAAATGAATGAATGAATGTTCATTACATTTTATGTATGATTCTCTCATCCGGTAAATTTGTATATACAGTAACCAACATCTGAAGTGGATCATCTCCTTTCATCAAACTATTTAACATCTATATCTATATTTAACATACATAACACACATTAAATCGCAATCAAATTTATGTCAGCAACAATGATAAGCTCTGGACTTTTTTACTCTATATTGATCTAACGGACAATTACAAAGCAGAAATGGTAACAATGGGAATCTAAAAGTGTGCTGATATTAGAGATGTACTGATTTTTCAGCCACCAAAAATGTATCTGCCGAAAAATATGCCATTTAATGGACCTTCTAATTTTTGTGGCTTCAGTCGACTCTTAAATCTGGAAGCATTAAGAACTGATATCAAAATATATATCGTTATCATTCAATAAGGAAAATAATTAGCAATATTTCCTTTCTGCCATAGCGCCATGCCCTATGTATACCGCACTATAAATTAAAGAAAAACAAAACATTGCAATGTCAGATTTTTCCAGCCCTAACTTGACTGAGCATTTGCACTCAATTAACCTTGCTATAACCAATCAACGTTTAATAAAGTCTTCGCCTCCTCATGCTTACCTTGGCTTTATTCATCCCACAACACGATAGTGACCTATAAAAACAGAGCACTGCAAGCTTTCATCAGCACAGCCAAATAAAACAGCTTCGTGTCATAGTGTAGCTAGACAATGCCAAAAACTCGAATTAAAAAAAGATTGAATTGTTTGGGGAAGTTTTAACCTTGCACAGGAACAAATGATAAGGTGCCAGGTGTGAATAATGTTCAGGCGAGACTCTCCACGCAAGGTCGGCCATTGCTGCGCGATTGTGGATCATTCCGCCTGTGACGTTCACGGCCATAACCAACAGCTGCATGCGCCAGAACGACGTTCGGGGCGCTAATAGAAATCATGACATTTCATGAATTATGCCAATAAAGAATGCAGCGCTGATGAAAACAGTTTAACACCGACTCTCCTGCTCGAACGTGCTTTTGTCTCTCCCTCGCTCTCCTCCTCCATCACCACAGATGAGGTTTATTTTTCCCATCCATAGTCTTTGAAATTGGACACACTGCTTAGCTCGGCCCGTCAAATTAACTTTAACCGCCTGTAATAACTTTATCTGCACGCACACACTGGGCTTTCTAACCCACTTATCTATTCGATTTTTGGTGATCGGAATTAGGAAAAAATGTTTCAGATGAAAAGGACACTGGATAAAATGAGTGTCCTAAAGCAATGCACTTATGGATCACATTCTCTGACAAATTAGAGAATGTCTTGTTAGAAGTCTGTGCTCCGATTACAAAGCAAATGATTTCAAACCCTCAAGCATTGAAAAAAAACTTTGTTTAGTGACTTTTTTTTTAAATGCTCAAGCTTCAATGTATTCTTACAACAAAAAGCACAGTCGGTGAAAACTATAAAAAGCCAGTATAATACAAAACAAAAAATATACCCAAGGACAACAGAATGACATCAACAGTCAGAACACTCAGAGTAAAATAAGCATTTCCTCTCAAATCAACCTTTATCTTCTGTCATTGTGCACTTCCAACCTTGCCTGTAGCACTGCATCAGTTTGTGTGAACTGCATTTAAAACTATGCTGTGAAAATAGTATAGATGTAAAGGTGCAGTATGTAAATTTGACATCCAGTGGTTGAACTAGGTATTGCATTCCTAGATCAAAACACGCATCACAGGTTGCCAGATTGAGGACCAACAGGAGTGTGTCTGACTATCAAGCCTAAAAACTGATTTAAGTAGTGTACTATATAAAAGCAACGGGACACAATAGAAGGAATATTTTCCACATTAAAAGGAGTTTTTGTTCTAACCAACACCTAAAATATATATTTTAGAAATGGCGTCTATTTGTTGCAGCTGAACAACAGAAAACTTTAACAACAATCACCTTAGGTACACCTCATGTGCTTTATTTAGTGTAATGCTAATGATGCGAGTTTAAATGCCATTTTTACGTGACTTTTATTGCCTTATACTGAAAGCAGCAGCAGATAGTTCATTTCAGATCTTAAAAATAATAAACCATTTAAATTTGAACTTTAGAACTGTGAACTTAGTGCCAACCAATGCATATCAGTGATTCAGCATGTGCATTTAAAGAGGTTAACACGTATTAATTGGATTATGAACCTTACCACTTCATTAGAGTGCAGTAAGTGCACGATTCTGTGCTTCTGGGTGTATTTAAATTTCTGTGGTGTTTCGTCTGGTGCAAACAGCCAAATTGCTTATCACTGCAATTCTTGTCACAAAGCGTGTTGTTAGGACACAGGGTTACAATGTAACCTGCTCACCTAATTTTCACGTTTATAATATTTATATTATTTGCTAATTAATAACCTCAAATAGAACTCAGAATCTGCGTCTTCAGAGTAAATATAGGAATCAGAGAGTGAAATTCAATACCTTTTAAGACCTTTTTTAATACTCTTTCCATACATTTCAAGACCTTTTAACCACTTTAGGTTTCAACCGAAACACTGGTGAGATTCTAACTTACAATATATTTACTAAATATTAATGTAAGAAACTAATCCAAAACTAAAATATTACTCATATATTGAATAAAAATCTTTCTGACTGAATGAATGAAATGTGCTGTTTTCCAACAAGGCAACCCTTGGTTCTGAAATATAATTGGCTAAAGTGGCAGTGGGCGGGTCAAAAGAATCAAAACAAAGACAGACGTTCCGGCCTGTAATTCACATTTTCAAAGCAGAATATCTAACTTTAGCATTGCTTTTCAGATAAACAAGAATGTTCATTTAGCATGTTTCTTAAATATCTGCAAACATATTAAGGTATTGTTATGCTTTAGAAGAGTAAAAAACGTAGATACAGCACCTTTAATGGTCACCAAAAAAGTATAAATAAAACCTAATAAAAAAACAACCTATTCAAAAATTGTTTATCATCTTCACCCTCCTGGGGAGGCTTCTTTGTCATGTTTGCTGTACAAATGCAGGAGAAACAGCAGGAGAGCTCGTCGCAAACGGCATCAAACAATTAAGAGGTAGGAGGTAAAAACCTGGGGCGACATGGCAATTGGTAATACATATTAATGAAAGCCAGCATGCAGCGCTGCTCTATCCTCAAATCACAGGGTGCGCCTCTGCGTTACACACCATCGGGCAAATGTCGGAGGTCAGATGTGGTAGTTGGCCAGGTTGGATGCTTGAATGTGTGAGTATTCAGTGAACAGTAACATCAAGCTGGCTAGTCGAGTTTGAGATGTGAAAAAGAGTTTACGGATGCCCTCCAGAAGAAAAGTGTTTGTTCAACCTTTCCACAGACAAAATAACAGCAAAAATATCCTTCTAAATGACATGAGCCAGTGAAAAACAGGAGACGTTTCATGCATGAAAAACTGACTTTTGTTATACAAGAAATTATATGGCACAAAAAAACTCTTAAGTGAGTACCTGACTGGGTTGCTGGTGAGTGACACTCTGAGGGAGTCCAGACAGGCAAACAGTCTCTCATCGGTGGCTCCACTTTTCAGTTCACTCAGAAACTCCTGAGGAGAGATCTGACTGCTGCTCCTCAAACTACCCTGTCAGAAAACAAAGAGGGGGAAAGAATATTAGAACATTAGCAAATAGGGCTGCACGATATTGGAAAAATTGGGCATTGCATATAATATGTATATGTATTATATACATATAATAAACAAACTACAGTCATGAATAAACAAAATAGAGCAAATGTTAAAGTGAAAAAAGCAGTGCTTTGTGATTTTCCGGGGAGATTCTAACAGTATTTAGGTACAGAAATTGAATAATCAAATGTAAAAGAGCATTGCATTATACATAGTCTTCATCATATAAATAATTCAATAAAATGTATCTTTATTAAACTTAGTTATGCTTTTTATGTGCTTTTAAAATGCTTCAAACTCAGATATGCTTTAAAAACCACATACATCTTTTTAAACTTTCACAATGGTTAAATTCTGCAGTGTCTTCACAAATCTCATGTGTTTTGACCTGTGAATTCTGGTCAATTATAATCCCAACTCAACATTGAATATCTTGCCATGTGACTATTGCGGATGCACACATTGTGATATCAATGCTGAATTGAAGTGGACTAGAGATTGGTGAATTGCATGAAATTCAACTGGAAATAGTTGCCAGGAGGCATCAAGATGGCTGCATAGTGGACCTATCTTAAACAGAATTGAACTGTAAAATAGAAAAGATGAATTACATGTTTAATGACCTTATTCTTTATGTACGAGCAGACAAAGTCAGTGGAATCTCAATTGGGGTCTCATTTACATTGATTTTTAGACATTGAAAACAGCTTGCTGTGCTGCTTGATGTTGCAAACTGATATTTTCTAACTATATTATTACACTTTTTATATATCTATTTAAATATGTTTAATTGTTTTCTGACATTTCTCCCAAAGAAAACTGAATTGGAAGTTCTAAAATGAGCCCACTTCAGCATTGCTAAATAAGTTCAATAAAACATATATACTGCCATTTAAGATATCTTAAAATAAAAATAATACATGAATAAATAAAAATCACTGAGAATTATGGTTTGTGACTTATAAAAAGATGATAAATCTGGTTTCCAAACAAGTGAATATTGATTATAATCTTCAAACTTCTTTTATTGGTTTGAAAGGTTTTTAATTTTGAAGAAGCCAGCAAATAAACATGCCAATATGTGACACTGTCACTTGCCAAATTTGAGATTAAGAGCTTCTAGAATTGACAAACAAAACTACACAAAGAGCCTCGCCTGTTCCATTAATTACAAATGCCCAATTACTACAAATTAGTAGGCAAAAATGTACTAAAACAAAAAAGACAGAAAATGTTCCAAATAAATAGTGCACTTCAACAAGTCATTCAGCATCCTGCTAAACACAAGTAGAACAAAGACAACAATGAAGAACAGCAAAAACTGAAAGACAACAAAGATATCAACTATTACGAAATCTTCACAGCTCCCATTGTTATTTATTATTCTGACAAGGATTCAAAACAGATACAGATTTTTTGAGCCAATAGATAATGTATAAGTGTGTGTGTGTGTGTGTGTGTGTGTGTGTGTGTGTGTGT
>CAIGQZ010032461.1:14415693-14453108 GCA_903798205.1 Danio tinwini | reverse complement strand
TGTGTGTGTGTGTGTGTGTGTGTGTGTCTGTGTGTGTGTGTGCGTGGGCGTCTGTGTGTGTGCGCGTGTGTGTGTGTGTGTGTGTGACATGACACAATTGCAATAAGGAAAATGTACACCTTTTTTAAAATGTCGCTGTTTGAGGTCAAGAAAGCCTGATAATGAGCAAATTGATTATATGTGATTTGGCTTTCTGATTTCTTCACTCTGAGGTTGCAGAGGTTCATTTTAGACATGTAAAAACATATTTAGCAAACAAGGGCTAGGTGATATAAAGGTTGAATAACACAATATATTCCCAAGATGATGATTTTATTTCATGCTTACATAAAGCATAGATGTTATTAGTATTTGTGCATGGTTAGAATAATTTACAGTAAGTCCAATATAATACTGATATTTCAAGCTCGAGGACAAACACAAACAGCCCTTTTGGACACTTTCACATGCATTAAGCCTTATGTGTCACACAATGCCCTGTATACACATTAAATAATTATAGCATTCCTGTATTGTATTACAAAAAGCTCAAATAAAATCAAAACTCTCTAAGAGACTAACTAGTAAATATCATGCAGGTTTACAAACTAATATTTGCTCTCTTGAAAGTGTATTAGTGAAGCAAAAATTTTTTGTCTGTTTTTCTCTGAGATTGTGAAAAACATCAGACAATTCACTCTAATCAGACAATCAACTGATCTGAGTTCAAGAGACAGCTCACCTAATTAGAATAAGTTCACAGTCAGAACTTTAATGAATACATTTCATTTCACAATGTATATTTCATGAGAGATTTCGGTCATTCATTTGAAAGACTATTTACCAGAAAAACGTTGACGTTTCAAAATATCAATAAAGATATCAAAACAAAAATACAATGTTTTGTGTCTTCTGAGATGCAATCAATTTATTATATTTGTACATTTTACACTTCATCATAACTTTAATGTCATCACTTTCACAGCCTTGAAAATTAGTCACAGAACAACAAATGATTGGCAGAGAAGAGATACAGATGTGTCATGCTGAGTCTTTGGCTACATTCACACTGCAGCCAAATGTGGCCTGAATCAGATGTTTTTGCCCACATGTGACTCAGGTAATGACAGTGTGAACAGCCCAAACCGCATTGAATCTGATCTTTTCAGTTGAAATGGTTATGTCGAATTTCATGTGATTTTTACATAATCTTTGAGCAACAAGCATCATCATTTTGTGCTGCAAATATCATCTGCTCCTCAGCAGCATGGTATAATGGCACACAGGGCAATTTCTTTACCACAGAAAGTTGGTTGTTCATTTTGAAAAAAAAATTGAAGGCAAAACTGGTGCTTGTTAACCCATCTGGTTAAAGATTGGGGCACGGGTTAATCGCAAAGCTATAGAGCGTCGGGTGGTGTTGAAGATAGGGGATCTATGAAGGGGGCACTTTCATTTTAAGGGGAACTTTCTCTCCGAGAGCAAAAAGGGCAGGTGCTCAAGCATCCAAACACCACTTCTGCACATGCTTGTTGTTTATAACGAAGTAAATGAAATAACTCTGCAAACAGAGATAAACCAACTCCACCTTCACCTTCACAGTTCAATCTGCGGCTGCTTATTAACCCTTGATGAGTTCACTACACCGGTGGTCCAAAGACTCGCACCAAAGTTGTCATAAATCACAATTTAACAGTGTTTTAAATCACAAGAGACTTATTTTAGGTTTCAAGTGGCAAAATACACATTAGTAGTAGCAAAACAACCCTTTACAGTTCATGTAATACACCATGGTTGTCTATGTAAAGGGCAATAATCATATTAAACATAATCTGACAACGTGTTTCATACACTATACACACTGTGTGCATAATTAGACTTTTGTGCTTACGGGTCAGTTTTAGACTATGATCTGTTCACACTGCAAATATGATATTGGCCACATTTATAACAACAGCGTGAACAGCTATGCAAAAAAATCTGATCTGAGAAAAAAATCTGATTTGAGCACTAAGCCTCGCAGTGTGAACGTAGCCTTTGAGCTTCTGCAAGAACCAATGAGAAGCTGAGCGTCTGTGTTTACTGTCTTCATGCACATAAAAGCCTTTTATTTATTTACTTACTAAAGCTATCACTTCTTTTCAGAAAAATTGGATTTGTATTGACATTTTTATCTCTCTCATTTTGTTTTCTAAGAATTTTGAATTTCTTTCAGTGAAGGGACAGAAGCCTGTTGGGATTTTATCAAAATATCTTCATTTGTATTTCGAAGATGACAAATTTTATGACATGACATCAGAATTGTCATTTGTGGTAAACAAACCCTTTAAACTCTTTCCCGCCCTGTTCTCTCCATGTCTAAATTTACACACAATTTAAGAATTAATAGTTGATTCTTGTAGCCAGGACACAAACATGGCCAGCAGGAGAGAGACACAGTCAGCAGCAGCTGGTCATTACACCACAGGATCAGCCCTCCTTTTCCTACCCATGGTGCGGTGGGCCTGTGGGCTGCTGCCCTGACTGTCCCCTCGGCAGGAGACGGAGGTCTTAATCATCACATACAAGAGATACAGCTGCTTCCATTGAAAGACTCTCCGCCCAGCTCTTGTTCTCTCTCCTTACTAACCTGTCCTTCCTTTATAGTTCTCCTTTTATCACCATGGTGACTGCTTTTGGTGACTTGAGGGAAGCAAACATTGCTTCCTTTCCACTCAATAACAGAATCCTCAGCAAATCAGACTCAAAATACCAAGCCCACATAGCATATTTGTGGTTTCAGAGGAGATTCTGGCTGTTTAGGTGAGGTTTTAAAAAATAATGAGAGACAAAGGAAGAAAATCGTTACTTTAGTTTTCATTTATCACTACAGAACCATCTTGTTGTGGGCTTCTTCATATATAATGAGTGCTTCCTTTAAAACTAGGCGTGTTTGTTATTCTGCTACTCCCATTGCGCGTTAATAAAAAATACCTCTAAAAATCCCATAGACAAACAAAAGATGAAAGTGCTAGATAAGGGCGATACTCGCTCAGGATCAAGTCTGCTCTTTGAAACCTGCATTATCCAAGCAAATCTTTACACGTGAATATAGCTCACAGCAGCAACATCAAACAACAAGAGTCGCACATTAAGCAGCCAAGTCATGATCTCGTAGCAGAAGCTCCAATCACCTGGTGGCGTCTTCTGTCAGGAATCACAGGAGCGAAGGTAAACATCCTGGAGCATGCCCTGGGTCACGGATCGACCTGTCTGCTTAGTGCTGAGCCCTCGGAGCCTGACAACAGGCCAATTAGATCAACTCTGTGCAGGTTATGACATTAATAAACCATGAAGCCAAGTTTCCTTAGGTAATTGTTGCTATCACTCCCCTTAAGGTGCGAGGAACCTGATTCTCATTAGTTAGTGGTGTCATTTAGCAGACAGTTCCATAGAAAGTGATTTACAGTACACTAATTGAGGAAACAGTCCCAATGAGACAACTAGAGTTAAGTGCTGTGCTCAAGGGCAAAATAGTAATCGACGTAACATCAGCAACTCCTGGCTTCCTTCTGGGTTCAAACCATCAAGCAAAGAGCTAACAAGCTCCAATCTAAAACAACTAAGCCAGCTCTTCTTTAAATTAAATGATGTTTCACAGTGGTCTAAACAAGATTTTTATTTTAAATATTTCAAAGCAGGCCTATTTAAATTCAAAGAACAGTAACAACAGTAGACAGGACTACTGCTTGGAATTTAATTTAATTTATTTATCTTATTTTACCTTTATTTATCTAACATTATAAATAACATATTAAATATTAGGAAATTACCTAAGATACACAAATGTAAAATACAGTGCTTCCCACACATAGACATTCGTGGTGTAACGGATCACAAATTTGCAGTTCAGATCACACTATGGTTTTTTAGTCACGGATCGGACTATTTTTCGGATCAGCAAAAAAGTGAGACAAATGTCATTTGCTTTCCCTTTATACAAAAATATTACTGCAAAAAGCATTGCTTTTTAACAAACAGAATTTAGAACCTGTAATTTTAATAAAAATAAAAACCAAGAAAGAACCAGCTGAAAAAAAAAATGTATTCAATATAAAATATAATCTTTGCTACTGTTGCTGATAATGCTAAATATAGAAATCTAACATCTTGTACAACATATAAGATTTATCTTCAATTAATGATTCAACAATTCACACATAAAACTTCATGTTTCATTATAGGTGTTTTATTTTTGAAAATCTATTCAGTGACATCCTTTTGACGGTTGTTTGTCGCCATCTGTTGGTTACACAATGTCATAACTTTCAGTGTTCATATCTGATTATAAACTGTTCTCCCAGTACTTCTGTGTTATTTATTTGTTAGTACCGAACTGAAAGGAGTAAAAACTGAATTTCTCTCTATGCAAATTTTAATACAGCGCTTTGAAGGATTAATAAACATATGCAAATCATTATCTTTTATCATTCATATTGCGCGGGTTTAAACCGAGATCTCGATCTTTTAATGTTTAATTGTGCAGCTTTGAATGCATTAATGCCGGCTAAACAAGCAGTGGCAGAAAACACATTAAAGGGCACCTATTTTACCCCTTTTTTAAGATGTAATATTAATATTATGGTTCTTCTGAGTGTGCCAGTTTAGGTTCAGTTCAAAACACAATTCAGATTTTTTTATTATGATGTGTTAAAAAGTGCCATTTTGGGGGCGTGTACACAGTTTGCTGTTTTAGGGGCGTGTTGCTTCACATGAAAATTAGTTTCGACTTCCCGCCCAACTTAACAAGGGGGTGGAGCCAAGAGCTCCCCCGCTTTGTGTAATAGACAGGCAGACAAGAGAGAAGCAACATGAGTGAGAGTACCAACCAGCTGTACATGTACGACTCAGACACAGACCAAGCAGAGAGTACAAATCATTTGTGTCTTTGTATAGTTTTACAGCCAACTGTGTGCTAGTTTAAAGCTCAGAGCTTGTAGCCTACACCGAGACTAATAAAGCACACTGAATTAACTTTGACTGAAGGCCATCACACACCGGATGCACCGCGACACGGCGCGCACATGACAGTTGAAAGTATCGCACACTTGCAGCGTCGGTGTGTCACCTGTTAGAAACTTATGTTTAGAATTCAAAAAAGCATGCCGCTGCGTGGCGCGACGCTGCGTGTCGCCGAGCAGCACTTCTGGTTGACCTGCTTGAGGCTATAACTAAAGGGCGTCATACACCGGACGCGCCGCTCAGAGCCATGACGCGGCACACCAGACGCGTACATTCGCATGTTATTTAAATTGAAACTATTCAGATAAAGCTCTGTGGCGCGGCAGAAATATGAACAGTGTCCTGAGCAGGGCCAGCGCGTCCATAGAGGCGACCTAGGCGTCAGAATAGTGAGCGAACCCCCAGTCCTCACTTTCATCCGCGACAATGCGAAATGCATGGCGCTGCGCGTCGTTAGTTCGTTATTTCCAATGGAGGGACGAGCACGTGAGGCAGCGCGCTCGCACTTTCCAGCTGCACCTAGTTAAGATGACAGGGAGCTTCTGTGACCGCGGGAAATGCAAACCGCTGAAGTTTAAGGAAGACACAATGAAAAGTACACATGTATGCAAACACACCAAAACTTACAAACACTGGCGGCAAGGAGAGCAATAACGTGGTGAATGTTGAGCCCAATGAGCCTTACATCTAAAAATAGGGCAAGGGTGTTTCTTTGGTGACGTCGCTTTGACTCACACGCTGAAAATGGTGGACGTGAAACAACATACTGAGGAGATGCTAATGGCCACCTGTCAATCAATATTGGTGGGCGGGGGGACCGCACTGAGTGTGTTTATATCACCCCAATATGACGGTCTATACACTATACCTACACATATGTCTGTCCAATCAGCTTGAAAAGTAGATTTTTCACCATAGGTGCCCTTTAAATTATTAGCCTAAGAAAGCGTTTAGGTAGGTCCCACCACAACTTTTTTCGTCATCATTTTATCTTACAGGGAAGCCAAAATGCTTTCATACACTTGATTTGAATGACGCGGGAGGCAATCCCTCTGCTATTGTTATAATGTTGGATTAAGCTACAAGTTCAAAAAAGTTAGTAATCTGCGGGTCACATGCGTTCCGAACCGTGGGTTGTGATCCGTTACACCCCTAATAGACATTACTTGGGCAGGTCGCCCAGGTATATTAACAGCCCGGCAAGTATATTTACTGACTTTTTTTTTTTTTTACTATTGTAACATCGTTTAAACTTTTTTTGTATTCGCCCAATATAACCAAACATCCACGATCGAATAAGTAGTGGGCAAATCTACTTTCGTTTACCTGTTTCGTTTTGTGCGCCAGAGACAGTCAGCACTCCTACAGACTCACGTGCTCTGCAGACCCACAGAGAAGTGCCTTTTTGGGACTTAAAAATTTTGTAAATTGCGTTTTTGCATTACCATTTAACTTTAGCCTACTTTCGTTTGGCTTTGCAGCTGACTGTGCATGCAACATAACTCCTTTTTTATATAAATGACTCAGAAAACTTTACTATATACTCAGAAAAGATGAAACTGGCTGCAAAATAAATGTACACTATTAATAATGGGTAATCAACACATTTACTTATTTAAATAATTTTCACATTTTAATCTTGTGATTATGATGATTTTTAGATATATTGTCTGATTTTATTCCTTTGTCATTTATTTCTAATTTGCTGGTTATTTGATTAATTTGATTATGTTAATATAATACACAGGCTATTTTATATACATAACTAAAATGATTTGGCATTCAAATTTGTTTTGAACCTGAAAGCAGCAGATTTTACCTGTCAGTGGTTGCACACGGTTTCTGAATAGCATAAAAGAGAAATAGTGGATACTTTTTTTACTTTAACCCACTAAAAAGAAAGTGTATAACAGTGTCATAATAAAATTGTTAGAAATTTAATTGTTTTGTTTGTCACATATGTGCTGTATTTGACACCATTGACCATAATATCCTCATAAACCGCTTATAATCTACAGGTGTCCAAGGACAGGATCTACAATGGTTTAAGTCATACTTAGTCATACTTTGTGAATATTAATGGACAGCATTCACAAGTCAGGCCAGTAAAGTATGGGGTGCCTCAAGGATCAGTTTTAGGCCCTTTGCTGTTTACAATATACAGTACATGCTACCCCTGGGAGACATTATTAGAAGACATGGGAGCAGCTTTCACTGCTATGCAGATGATACTCAATTATATAATTTCAACTAGACCTGATGAGACGTCTGAACTGTCTAAGCTAACTGGGTGTATTAAAGATGTTATTTTGGCTCCAGTTACTTTGACTGGATGACCAACAATTTTCTTCTCTTAAATTTAGACAAAACAGAACTATTACTTATTGGGCCTAAATCCTGTACACAGCGAATCTCAAAACTCAACCTACAATTAGAGGGATACAAAAGTTAGCGTTAGCTTTACTATAAAAGTTCTGGGTGTTATATTAGACAGCAATTTAACTTTTGAAAATCATATATTCCATGTCACAAAAACTGCTGTCTTTCATATAAGAAATATCGCTAAGTTACGAAGTATGCTATCCATCTCAGATGCAGGAAAGCTAGTTCATGCTTTTATGACTTCTAGGCTGGATTACTGTAATGTTCTGTTTGCTGGTTGCCCAGCATCCTCTATTAACAAACTTCAGCTAGTACAAAATGCAGCTGCCAGAGTTCTTACCAGGTCTAGAAAATAAGATCATAGCACCCCAATTTTATCCTCCTTACACTGGCTGCCTGTTAAGTTTCGTATTGAATTTAAAATATTACTTCTTACCTATAAAGCTTTAAATAATTTAGCTCCTGTTTATCTAACCAACCTCCTTTCTCGCTACAACCCAACACGCTGTTTAAGATTTCTAAACTCAGGTCTTCTTGTAGTACCTAGAATAGCAAAGTTGAGTAAAGGAGGTCAAACCTTCTCATTTATGGCTCCTAAACTCTGGAATAGCCTTCCTGATAATGTCCGAGGTTCAGACACACTCTCGCAGTTCAAAACTAGATTAAAGACCTATCTTTTTAGTAAAGCATACACTCAGTGCATCACAGTATGGTGCATGAATGTGCTCCACGCATCTTATTTATATACACTATGAACAGCAGCTACGCTAATTATTCTCTTTATTCTCTATTTTCACCTCAATTCCATACTCATCCCGACACCCCCAGAGAGTATGCAGCACCACTAATGCAATCCAAGACCTGTGAAGAGATGATCCCAAGGTTTCACAATCCTGGACCAGGCCGTTTCCTGAGTAGCAGCTGTGGTTGTCATGGAGGACTGGAGAGCATGCTACTGACTCCTGTGACCTCCAGGGACAGCAGAGTCTTCGCTGACATCCAGCGTGCTCCATAGGAGAAATGGTCAAGCCCAACTGAGCCTGGTTTCTCTCTAGGTTTTTATCCTTCACTTACGCCAATTGGTAAAGTTTTTTCCTCACCGCTGTCGCCACAGACTTGCATGGTTCGGGACTTGTAGAGCTGCACATCGATGGATAACTCTTCAGTGTTTGGACTCTCAGCAGTGTATGTTAAACGACACTGACCTGAACTGAACTAAACTGAACTGAACTTAAACTCTGAAAACTGAACTAACACTTTAATTAATGGGGTTTGCCATTAAAAAAGTTGCAATTGCAACTTTGCAAAGTTGCAATTGCAAAGTCCATTCTTACTGTTCACTTTTCTTATGATTATTGTTTTTTTTCTTCCACACAAAATTTCGGCGCTTAACTAGTCCCACAGTTTTTGCCCCAGACCCTTGAAAGTGGCGTCAAATCATCTGGTCTTATCGGGAATGGTGTGCTATGACTTTTATAAGGGGTGGGGGATTTTTTAGCCCCGCAGGGGCCAAAAAAATAAATAAAAAAATCCCATTGACATAACATGGGGACAAACTTTGACACATCATAGCGCCAACAGTGAATTTCATAGAAATATGGGATTCACGACATCTCGAGAGGGTCTCTGCCTGAGTAAGAACATACCACACAAGGGGGTAAATGTTGCACCCCTTGGGCCCTAGGACGTCTCAAACTTTACCATTGACTTAACATGGCCCCATTGACTCCCATTCATTTTCTAGAACACAGCCCTGCACAGTAACAACTATTCCCGGAAATAGTCATAGCGCCAAGACTGAATTTCGTACAAATATGGGATTCACCACATTTCGAAAGGGTTACAGCACGCATAAGTACATACCCCAAAAGGGGGTAAATGTTGTACCCCTGGGGAGCTAGGGGGTCCCAAATCATCCCAAATGTCCCATTCACTTAACATTGAGCCGAATTTTGACGAATCACTGCACAGAGTGTGAATTTTATAGAAATATAGGATTCACAACATCTGTAGGCGGTTGCAGCCTAAGTGGGAAAATACCCCGAAAGGGGGTATAAGTTGTACTCCTGGGGTGCTAGGACGTCCCAAAGTGGTCCCCATTGACTTAACATGGCCCACTGACTCCCATTCATTTCCAAGAAGCCCATTGACTCCAATTATAAATGTCACACATTTATAACATTACATAGGACTGTCATAGAGACATGGGGGTGGGCTCATTTGACTCAGACAACCAATGAGCATTTTAATATGATAATGAAGCTCACAAGCCACGCCCCCAAACGGGTCCCATAGACTGCCATTATAACTGGCCTACCTGCATATCTTTGCATAGCACTGTCCTATTGACTTGGGGGTTGGCTCATTTGACTCAGACAACCAATGAGCATCTCAATATGATAATGAAGCTCACAAGCCACGCCCCCAAACTGATTCCATAGACTTCCATTAAAAAAGGGCTACATGCATATCTTTGCATAGCAGTGTCATAGAGACATGGGGGTTGGTTCATTTGACTTAGACAACCAACCACTTTCAAATTCATTCTGTAACCACGCCCATGGCAACAAAACAGAGTACCCTAGCAACCATTTATCAAGAGCTATATCTCAGCATCAGAACATTGTAGACACATGGGGATTGGCTCATTTCACTCATGATAGCAAACTGAAGTTCCTATATGCTACACATGCTAGCAGTGACTAGCTACATGCTAATATTGACTAGCCAAGTGCTGTAACTTGCTAGAAATGCTTACTAAGTATAAACAATTGACCTAGCATTTATGTGAGGCTTGCCTAGTAAAAACCTAGGGTACCCTAGCAACTGCCTAGCAACCACTCAAATTACCCTAGCAACCGCCTAGCAATGCCTCAGTAGGTGCCTAGCGACCACTCAGGACACCCTAGTAACCACCTAGCAACGTCTTAGCAACCACTCAGAACACCCTATCACCGCCCTAAACTGCCAAGTAACCACTCAGAACACCCTAGTAACCGATTTACATGCATTGTACCCCATCGATTTGCCACGCAAACCCCATTCACATTTTCTTTAGGAAATGTACAATTCTAGTTCACTATAATCTTCTATGTGAAGCAGTTTTGAAACAAGCCACATTGTAAAAGCGCTATCCAAAAAAAGATGAATTGAATATAGTTAACTATTTATTTGATGTGGGTAAATGGTGTGTTTTAATCCGGCTACCGCCACAAATATATTTCAAACCTGTGGGAGGCACTGAAATATGTGAATATAATTCAATACTAATTACAATATCTGGGATTATTAAAAAAGTGATATTTGGGGTGATTGAAATATGCAAATAAGATTAATAAAAATAGTCTGGGGTTAAAAACTAGTCTAAATGAATTGATTAAAGACATATGCCTACAAACCCTTGGCTTATATTAAATTCCAGTAACTTATTCACCAGCTTGGATTACACAAGACATTACTAAGAACAGATAAACAGAAGATAATAAAGTTCTAAATTTTCAGCATCAACAGACTGAACTTGAAAACTATGTAGGATGATTTGTTTGTTCTAATAAAATGATTTTGGCAAGCTCACCCCATCCCCTGCTTTCCTGTCTGTTCCGTCCTCTGCAATATTGTCTATAATTACATGCAAGCAGAAAACAGCAGCGCATAAGCAAATGTCAGACATGCTTAGGGAATTGATCATCCATTTAAAGGACAGGTCACACGTGCCTCTAAAATGCCAGAGCCTCTCCCATCCAATCGGGATGGAGAGCAACTGAGGGCATTATAAAAAAGCATCATCAAAATGTCCCATCAACCTGTTCAGCTTCCTGTGGTTGTGATAATTAACACAGTGTTACGGCCGAATGTCACAACGTGTTTGATCCAAAAAGAAAAAAAGTCACAGAATTGATGATGCTACATTTGCCATTAATCTTCTGAAATGATAATAATGGCAGAAAATGAAGCCTTTTACAATTAATTTCACCTTTTTAATAAGATTTATTTTTCATTATGTCACTGCCACCCTTGTATGTCTACCAACAACCCCAGCAACAAAGAACTGTGAGTTTTTCCACAACAAGAGAATGTACAGTTCCCTAGAAAAATGGAGAAAAGGGTCGGTCCTCAAGGACGCCAGTGTGTGCATGAGTTCTTGCTGTGTGATGCACATCTGATTTCACTGCTTGGTTCCTATGGGAGCTCATTTAATGTATCAGGTGTTGAGCTTTTTGTGGAGCAAATATCTGGGACATGCCCCCACCTTCCTTCCTGCAATATTCTTAAACTGTACGCCCCAAAAAACAGGTAAATAAATAGATAAATAAGATAAAGTGTGGCTCCTTAAGTGACTATATCACCAATAAATTACAAAAAAATAAATAGCTTAGTATCTCTCTCTCTCTCTCTTCAAGCCTATAAGAGCAGAAAATAAAACAGAAAATGTGGCGTATGCGTGTGGCAAGCACAAGCCAAGACGGTCAGTCCCCAGGAAACATGGCCGTCTGCCCAGGTCTTCTCCTGTGTGTCGTTTCTGGGCAAGTTTTTCCCCCTGGTTCACTTTATGATTCATAATGAGCCAAATCATCTTTACCCATCGAACCCTGAGATGCATAAAGTACATGCGTATTCTCGCTGAAAAGGGTCCAGAAAAACCCTTTAATGATTATGTACTAATCTTACACCAGAGGAGAGCAGACTTTGGCATTTGACAGTGTAACTCTGGAAACATTCTCCATGACTTTTTGTTTGCACACTAAAAGCAATAGATCTCACTGGCTTTGACTGTATTGACAAATATACATTTTTCCAACTGTTTCATCTGTGCGTTGCTAACTCCACAAGTAACCATATTCCTTATCATTGTAGATGCACATAGTTGCCTACCATGCGGTGTTGGTGTAAGATTGCATTCAGTTTGATCTGCATATTCATGTTGATTATAAAAAAGGAGCATAAACAATGTGGGGGAAAAATGTATGGTAACACTTAAGTTTAGGTCACAATTTACAGTATTAACAAACCATTAACTAACACTAGATCAAAAACTATTAGTTAACTGTATATTAATAGTTTGTAATAGAGCTGCACAATATTGGAAAAATCAAGCACTGTCATATTTTGTTTGCCGCCATATACATTGCGATATGAATATAATTTCACTAGATGATTTAAATAACTCTATTTGGCAAGTTTTCATTTATTTAGATTGACTGGGATGATCAAGTCTTTTTTCTATGCAGTGCATGTGCATAAAATATAATAAATTACATATTTTAATAAATGATTAAACAGTGCTTTATGGTTTTCTGCAGAGTCAAACAGTATTTAAGTACAGAAATTGAACGATCAAATGTAAAATAACAAGTTTGTCATTGTATAAATAATAAAAAATTATAATATTTTTATATTTTACTCTTTAATAAAACACACATTTCGATATCGATGCTCAAACGATATATTGTTCAGCCCTAGTCAGTAAAATAAAAGTTTGGTTTAGGTTTTGGGCAGGATTAGGTATGCAGAATAAGATCACACCTTATAACTATTGTTGAACAGTTCATATCTTAATAATAGGCAGGTAATAAGCCAGTAGTTAATAACATGAATTGTGACCTAAAATAAAGTGTTACACTGTGTTGTCACAAAAAAAAATAATTGTACAGGTCTAGGCTCATTAACATAGAGAATATTCATTTGAGAGTAACTATCACTTTTAGCAAGAGGGCCATTTTACATAGAGGTGTAGGTGCTTACAAATCATTACAATGAAAAATGTCAAAGCAGTTTATGGACTCGATGGGATTGCGCATCTGAGACCTTTAAGAGCTTTAAGGCTGCAATCTGGATTTTGATGACATTTATTTTGGACTAATTTCAAATTGACTTGACAATTCCGTTAGCAAAGCCCCAGTCTTTGGCAGCACATAGGTTTCTTTAAATAAAGTGCTTCGCCTCAGGCTTTTCCAGAAGGTACTACCATATAATGTGGTTCTCTCTTTAAAACGCATCCCAGCACAAACTCAGAAGGAAAAAAAATAATAATATATATCCCCTCCTTTCATCTGTGGAGTTTAATATCTGTCTCTTTCAAAATAAACTTCCACTTCCTTGAGTTATTCTGCACAGTATTAGTCTCCCAGATGAATTGCTAAGGAATATATGTTTGCCCTGGGCATCAGATGGCCTGCTAGTGGACTAGCCACCAGGGAGCACTTCAGCACTGACTCCCCAATTACAGACTCCACAGAGGGAATGGATGTCCACATCCTGATATCAAACACAGAGGGCCACTTTGGTTGGAGAGAAAACAAGATCTAAGAGCTGGCCAGAGAATGTGCGCATAGGGCCTTTAATGAACAAGGATTTCACTGTGTTGTTGTACCGTCAGAGACACAATGTACTCGAGTCCCATTGTCCGTTCCTCGTTTCCATTCATCCTTTCTCCTTCCCTCCGTCCTAATGATTCATCATATTTTCTGGTGCGAGCGGGAGGTCTGTTCCGTCTAAACGCTATCTGACATTATTGAGATACAAACCACAAAGGAACTTCTCCATTTAGTGCCTTTAGAGATGGCATTAAGCGAAAGAGCGGAAGGAGAGGAGTGCCGATACAGCCCTCTTCATCAACACAAAGGCTAACCTTAATGCATAATGCAAATGAGCACAGCAACATTGGCTCCACTCTCCTTTCAGCGGCGCTCTGATATAATTAAGAGCTCTGGGGCCTGGATGTTTGGGCCTGAGAAAAGACTTTTTCCCTTCCTTCTTGTTTATTCTTTTCCTCTCCCTCGCCTTTCCTTGGTCCTTCATGTGTGCATTAAATCACTATCCTGAAGAGATACTCATAGATGCCCCAACAGAGTTGCATTTAGCTTTTATCATGTCAAATTGAAGGATTTTTCTGTGATCTATAGATACAAAAAAAATAAAGAGCAAAGAAACAGATCCAGGATGTTCCTTTTTTTTATTTACCTTATTTTAACATTCAACAACACTTTTAACAACAGTCTTCACTTTTTGACTTTAGTGCAACAGTAAAAATAAAAATAATCTAATATAACAACAAATAGCACCTTGACTTAAAATACCCATCAGGTATTTAAACAAAAAATAATAATAAAACAAAATAAAAGTGCCACAAAGTTTGCAAAGCCAGTAATGTGCTTTTAGTAACTGCATTTCTAACTCTTACGCCTGTTTCACACCGCAAGCGAAAACGGTGCGTGAGCAAAGCGTGCGCAGCACGTATGGAGAGCAGAAGCAGCATGCAGGCGTTTGCATTTCACACCAGCTGCGTCTGCAGCGCGCAGCTCTTCGGCAGCTGCTGCACAGATCAATCTATCTCTGTCTATTCTATCTAGTTACCTATCTCTCTCCCTATATATAAATACATTTTTTTTTACTTTTCATCTGCACCAAGGCTCGCAGCAACTTCCTCCTATGCTGTTTCCTTAACCTGCAAGTCTTTATTTTACAAATTATAAAGATCTTACAGCACTGTCTGCTTCTCACGCTCTATGAGGAGTGTCTGGTCGCATTTTATGTCTGGTGAACTCAGAAGACAATCGCCTGTGACATCATGTCATTTGGTTTTTGATTGTCAGGATGTTGTAGGCCTATTTATATTAATATTTATACAATATAGTTATAATGATATTTATACATGATCAAACTAGTGTTACTTTCTCCGCTTCAGCAATGTCCAGCGGCAGAGTAAAGGCTCGTTAATTCATGCTCGTGGCTCATGCAAAGGATGAGACAGACAGAAGTAATCAATGCATGCTCTTCTTTTACTTATTTGCTTGTTGTTAGGTTCAATGTAAACAGCTCCCAAGTGGAATAACTTGAGTGAACATAAAACAAAGCCGAATAAAACTTTATTCCTCTGCTTTAACTGCACAGCACACAGCAAGGTCACATCATCCATCATGCGTGTCGAACTGCACTACCCACAATACACTTTACTATGAACTACAACTCCCGTAAATTGCAGTCTATAAGCGGCCTCTTCTATTTCCCCTCTCCTGCAATACTAGTGTGCAACTTAAGCAAAACTGATACTAAAATTGTTTTACATTTGGTTTGCCAAATAAATATTTGTTGCAGTTTTTAAATATATATATAAATCAGTTGATATTATTGACGCATTTATTGGGTAAAATTGCTACTTTTTACTGTCATTCAGTTTGTTTTGGTCATTATTAATGCACTGTCACTTTAATTGAGCATCGCCGAAACTACCGCTGCACTGCTGCTTCAGCGACGCTCATGCCTCGCGCTGACGCACTGCTTCTGTGTGCGGTATGAAAGCTTTAATCTGTTAACATGGACGCCGAAAAAACACGCGCTGCTCACGCTCTGCTCACGCGCTGCTCACTCGCTGCTCACACTTGCGGTGTGAAATAGGCTTTACTGTCATCATAGTAGTTAGTTTTACATAAGGAAATGTATGTTTTTCTTAATGACACTAATGACTTAATGGCACTATATATGCGGGTAGATTTTGGTTGTGGTGGGTTAGACAGGCACTCCCACTAGCCACTTTGGCTGGCTGAAACTCATTTTTAAATTGCCCATGCTGGCTCGTCACTACAGATTAGACTATTAGTTTATGACTGTTTGTCTTTATGCGTAAGAATCAAGAAGCAGCACGAATGACAAAAACAGCTTTTTGTGCGAGCAAAAGAAAGCAGGTGAATATCGAATGAGAGGATCACACGCACGGTGAGACAGGCTTTCCTGACTCACTGACGAGGGCTTTAGTGTCGCACACACAGATGATTTGATGCGAGCAAGTGTTTAAAAGCTTCTGTGCCGTTTCCTCACTCGAAGCAACCGTGCCTGGAAACAAAACTAGTGCAATGCTCGTGCACCCACAGTCCTTCATGAGGCTTGAGATTCTTTTAAGCAGCAGCAGGTTGTTGTCGCTTTCGCTTTAACCATTCTTTGAACAGAATAATAATTGGCCTAACATTAACCGTGTGCGAGACATCATCCTTTCATTATCTCGCACGGAATGTTTTTTTACCCGCTTTCTTTTGCTTGCTGTTATTTTTGTTAATATAGTTTAATAATCATACTTTACAATAATATTGCTTTAATATGTTGTTGTATGCATAGTTAACTGGTGATCTAGGAGCCAGAACAGACCACTGTGCATAATTTTAGCTGTGTGAGAATATATATTTTTAAATGTCAACTGTTTTGTTGAATAAAAATTGTATTTATACAGCAGTATTTTGCTTGTTTTGACACATTATTTAAAATTTGTGGCAAGGAAATAATTAGTTTGGTGTGGCCAGAGAAAAACAAGGTAAATCCTTATTGTGTATAGCCTTGAAAAGTCCTGTGAAAGAAAACTAATTGCAATGTGACACTTTTTATGAAAGCATAACCCATTTGCTCATGCTCATTGAGTAAGCTCATAAACAAAAAAACAGTTAAATGAACGGAGGCAAGTGGAAAAAACACAAAATCTAAATGAAGTAATTTTTGCATGCCAAAGTCAAATTTATGCATATAAAATATATTTTCCCAACAACAAAATTGTGGCTAATGAAAATGGTGAGTGGCTAGTAACAGTGGAAAACTACTAGCCACAGTGGCTGGTGATCAATAAAGTTAATGTCAAATATCACTAGCCGAGAGGAGAGGACATGTCACGCCAGCAGGTCAAAGGACAACAGTGTGAGAGTTAAAAGGTCATTAGTGTTTGGCAAACTGGTAGTCCGAGTTAAATGAGCCCAACCCTAAAGCCGAAGTCACACTAGAGTTTGAGCTTGCAAAATTCTGTCATACGGCGCTGCGAAAAGGGGCGGGATTCAACAAGATGAATAGACATAAAAAAAAGTAAGCGATCGCTCAATGTTTTAAATTTCTGTTCTGTTCATTTCTGTTCATATTTTGATCCTGGATTGGTCTCACGCAGTCAAGTGATTCGTTTTCGCAGGTCAGAGTTCACCAAGCTTGAACTTTGCCCCGCAGCAAAATTCGAAATTCGACGTATGACCCTGCGTTTCCGGTCTGACACATTCGCGTGCGTATGAATGGAAGTCTATGGGGAGAAAAGTTCAGTGTGACCGCGGCTTAAGTCTGAATAAAGTATAAACTAGAACACAGTAGTATCTGTAACACTCAAAAGTCATTTACCTTTCTGACTTTGTATATTTGCATTCACTACTTTTTAAAATGTATTTATTATCAGTTTTTTTTGTTCTGTCTCGGTAATTCTGTTGCACTGTAGAGGCTCTGTCACAAAAACAATTTCCTTGTATGCGTGAACATACCTGGCAATAAAGCTCTAATAATAATAAACAGATCAAACCAACAAAAACAAAATACACAACATGAAATTAAAGAATCACTTTAACCTCGACCTTTCAAGCTTCAAAAAGAACATTAAATATAATTGTGCATGAGCTCCTTTGACTTAAAAACAATACGCGGCTGTCATCCAGCTGAGGCGACAGACCAAAGGGAGCATGTTTTATTATAAGAAAGAGTCTGAGCCCAGTGGAGACTTCAGTCAAAGTCTGCAATTGCATGGTGCCAAAAACAGAGACATTTTGACAAGACACAGCCCATAAAGCCCATCTCCTATTATGTCCTCGAGCAACTCCATCAAAAGGCAATTTTTCAAAACACAGAGAACTACAGTAGGACACTTCACTTGCCTGGCAATATATCAAGCATCCAGACCACACAGATAATTTAATGTGATAGTTCATCCACACAGAATAATGGTCATTTTGTAAATTGTTTATGTGGTTATTTATTTGTGGTTGGTCAATTTAACCATGTTGTAAGCTACCATAACAAGTCTAATGTAGAAAATTAGTCTGCAGATTCAACCAAAACAAACTCTAAAGAGCTTTGAAGACATTCATCCACAAGATGAGCTTCCTGTGCTCACAGACAGCTGACACAGCATGTGAAATGTTTGGAGAGATGCATGGAGAAGCATGACATGGCCTGGGGTCTGTTGGTGGTGCGGGGGGGGGGGCTCTCTTCGCAGCCCACACTTAAAGCACGCAATGGGAGAGATCCTTGCTTCCATCCAAAGTTGGTAAAATAGAGTTAAACACAGTGACAGCAGCAGAAAGCATGTAATGTGCAAGGTGGAGACTGTGCATCCGTTTGCTGACTGAACGAATGACAAACATCCACACGCACATATACAGACACACAAGCAGTTTAAGCTTCTGTCGCAGCTCTCCAGTGCCATCTAGAGGTTAAGAAAAAGTGAGAAGGGAATGCAGCTAATGACACTGGATGAAAACTTATCTTAAAACTAAAAGGAGATGGTTAACACTGCAGGGAAAAAACATGACTAATTCACTTGTTTAAAACATGAAATAAAATTTGCATTCATATACCACAAAATGACTTTTTTGGTATTTCTTAAATGCAACATGTCAGAAAAGATCAAGGAAAATGTATTCAGAAATTATGCAGGAAGAGGAACGCTGAAATACAAGCAGGGTTGTCACCGTCAGCTCTCATAGAAATCAATGAGAGACACTTGGCTGATGCAAGAACGTCAAAATCACTGTCATGGAAACAGGCTGATAAGATCATCTTATCACAAGGGGGAACCAGTTGCACAAAGTCCATGCTGACTTCTGCCTAGGTGTCCATTTAGCCTGACTACTATTCAACTCAGAATCTCTTAGTCACTGTTCCAAACTATCCACTGTGATTAAATCCTGAAAAAAAAAAAATTTAAGTTTCCATCGAGAGTTTTTTTCGAGTTTACTGCCTCTCTGTGGTCATTCAAACAAAAACAAATCAATGAAAAAACAATGCATTGCAAACAATCTCACAAGAATAGGAAATAAACAAATAGCAATTGTGTTTAATCACAAAATATGTCAACAAAATCACATGTATAATCTTTACACTACTTCCATGCCCCCTTTAAATACATACATTTTGTTATCATTTACTCCTTCACTTGTCACAAACCTGTTTGAGTTTCTTCTGTTGAACACAAAAGATATTTGGAAAAATGCTGAAAACCTGTGACCATTTACTTAGTATTTGGAAGTTAGGGCTGCACAATACATCTTTCAGCATCAATATGTAACAATGGTTACATCGCAAAGTCGAATCAAGATTATTTTTGACCAGGAGCCACAGTTGATTATGTTTGCTTTTCAGCTTAAGTGTTTAACGCATACACACACAAGAAATTATAATGTTTTTATCTTTAAGGAAGATTCATTGTATTTAAGTATAGATGTATACACAACACAACAAAAACTACACTGTTATTTTACATTTGATTACTCAATTTAGATAATCCGATAGACAGACAGACAGACACACAGACATCTTTGCTCTGTTGTTTTCATCAATACTTTTGATTGGTTTATTATATTATATACAATATCACAATATGCATAAAAATAAAATAATTTTTCCAATATTGTGCTGTCCTAATGAAAGTCAATGTTTACGTTTCTAACATTCATTAAAATATCTCCTTTTGTGTTCAACAGAACAAAAATCTCAGAGAATAAAACAAATACATTTTCATTTTTAAGGTTACCATCTCTTTAAGTGTATTTAATATACATTTTTAATATTACCTTTCATACAGTGAGTAATGTAGCTGTTTGTGAAAAAGGTCTGCAAGTTTAAAAATAAAATTAAATGAAGTAAAAGTTCAAATAAAATGGTCTCCTAAATGGATCAGCAATTACAGTTTTAACTTTAGTAACTGATATACATACATACACATTTGCATAATGACAGCCAGTAGACTTCAACGGCAACCTGAAATTAGTTTTGTTGGTTTATACCAGGGGCGCCCAAACTTTTTCTTATAAAGGGCCAAAAACCAAGTTTAATTAAGCGTAGTGGGCTGAAGGCAAATATAGGTGGAGTAATTTACCATGGGTAATTTCCCAATTTATAATATTTAACAATATTTACAAATGACTAAAAAACATTGCTTTATATTAATCAATACAGTACTATTTACATAGTACAAGAGACTTATTACAGTAAAACAAAATCTAATTTATAGCCGAATTATACTAGTTTTTGCCTTGACTTGCTTGCCAATATTTTCTGCATAGTCATCTATACATTGAGTGACAGTATTTCCATTTTTGAAAAATCTGATTTATTTACATTTGATTGAAACATTTAATTTCAGTTTGCTTTTTTTGTAGCTCAGCAATAAAAGCAAACAAAAAAGGTTACATCAAATTATAAATGATGATTTCTGTGTTAAAGGCCCCAACCCTCTTCATCATACTCACTCTCCTCTCAGGATGGCGGGCTAAATCAAAGGTTACATGGGTCAACTTTGGCCGGCAGGCCCTACTTTGGGCATCTGTTTTATACGGTCCACAAGTTTACAAAAACTCCCGAAATAATCACTGAAGCTAAAAATAATATTATACTTGAATGTATCTGCACTTTATTTAGTAAAAAAAAAAAAAAAAAACACAAAGATAAATCTGCTCTATATGAGCAATTCCAGCATTATGGATGTGACATTTGCAGTAATAACTCAAAACATAAATTCACAGAGAAAGTATATATTAACATTATATTGAAACATCTGTTTATATTTTCCAAAACAACTGACCACAGAGTTATGGGATCAGAAAAATATAAATCTGTAAATCATATCATATTTTATACTTTAAATGAGGGAAATAAACATGCGTTATGGATGTGACCAAAAAAGTCTGCGAGTTTACAGCATACAACATACTTTATAGAAATTCAGTGAATCAAACTGCCCAACCCAAAAGAAACGATGCTAATCAAAAGGATAAAAGTCAGTTCACTATAGAACAAAAATGATTGATTTTATTTTATATTTTTGTATTTATGAGGAAAAAACGTTTTGTTATGGATGTAAAATTGCCACTTGTGTGACTTTGGTAAATCAAATATAACTGAGAACACTGACAGAGACATTTTTGAGAATTTTTACAGTAATGTAAAATACGAGCCTACACAAAAAACCTAGAAAGAGTTTCGTTATTTTACTAAAAACATAACGTTTTCATGGCAAGGTTGACATTTCCATGAAATTGCTTATATATATATATACACACATACACACACACACACACACACTATGAGAACAAGTAGAAGATGAACACAAGAAAACATGAGACCTCTAAAATAAAAAAATATTACACAACAGGGGCAGTTTTAATGAATTGCCTCAATCCACATTCACTGTTATCGCAGGAAAAAGACTGTCCGGTAAACATCTTTTGAATATCTCTTTTTACAAATTTAGAATAGCACGAATGTGAACAAACAATAGCAATTCTCATCCATTTTCAGGGTGTACTACTCCTTTAAACAAAGGTAACTGTTTCACTCCATCTAGTTAGCGACGTGCTGCTGAGACCAGCGTGATGTTTACAGCTTTTATTGTAAACAGATAGCACAGTCTACAGTCGAGAGCAATTAGAAGGCGTTTAGCATTCTTTGTTTGCTGTGTACAATCGTTGACGGGCAGGCATTTGTTTTACTCTGCTAATAATCGATCTGTTTAACAATCAATCAATCATTTTAATTGTGGTTTCAGCAGCGCCTGGAACCTGGAAAGCGTTGAGGCGCAGTTAGAAAAAAAGGTTTGATCGATGGAGGGTTGCAGGCATGGCATTCCACCCCTCCACCAAACTGACGACCTGAAAGTGAGGGCAAAAATAGCATGCGCCCATCTCTGTGGAAATACTCACTCCGTTTTAACGCACGCTGCTAAAAAAAATGGATGCAAATTTGGTCTTATCCAGATGCTGATAATTACCCAGCTCTCAGAAAATGCCGTACATGTACTCGAATATACTAGACGAATGCAGCACTTTCCAATCTACGCCTACATCCTTCAAAATCCAATTTATAAAGTAAAGCATAGGAAAGTCAGGCTTGATGCTTCTCAGAGTCCGCAGTACATCCATACCAGGGCATCAAAACTGACAAACAAAAAACACTCCCCCACCCCTCAAAAAAAGCCTGACAGTTTGCCAGTACATACACAGATGCACGATTCTCAAAAGCCTGACAGGCTGAGATCTTCTCAGACATGAATACGGAGAGCTCTGGCTCATCTTCCACCACAGTGCTGACAAGAGCCCTCTTCCTCAGTAAATCTGTAGGCCACCTCGCTGAGATACAGAGAGGAATAGTGTAGGCATTGTATTGTGCCCCAGCGCCAGAACCACATGTACCTCTCATTGCACAATGCCCTACAGCGTGGCATTTTCGACCTATTACCTCTCATTATACTGCACAAGTAATAGTGCGGGACATCTCTGAAACACAGTGCCGCTCTTTAAGAAAGCAGCATGAAGAGAAAACAACAAAACCGGAACGTGATATCCATGTCAACCAAACCATATCCTATATGCATTGTGAGAGACCTATGCTAAATTTGAGGTATTAAGTAGTGACAAGTTGTACTCGTAAGCTTAACCTGATCTTTAGTCTGACGGCATACCTGGTATGTTGGCCTTGGAGGGGCCAAGTGGCCATCTGACCAACAGGTAAAGCAACCAATCACAAATGATTTTGTTTAGTGTTTTTTTTTTTTTGAAGAAAGAAATCAATACATAATTCAAGACGGTCATAGTCAGATTTCAAGACCCAATACTGTGGACTTAGGCCCTGTCCATACGAAGATGGGTATTTTTTAAAACCACACTTTTTTTCTACACGTTTGGCTACAAGTGATGCGTGAGGCTAGCAAACACGACGTAGCTTTAAGTTAAGATGAACAGGTTCAATAATTATACTTTATAGATAAAGGACTATGGCCTGCATACAACGACTTTATCTTGCTGAAGTTCATAGCCATTTCCATTTACTTTAGAAAGCATTAATGCTGCTCTATAGGTCTATTGGAGATACTCAACAGGGTGGATTACTGTAATGGACACCTCACTGGCCTTCCTAATAAGACAGTCAGTCAGTTACAGCTCATCCAGAATGCTGCTGCCAGGATTCTGATCAGAACCAGAAAATCAGAGCACATCACACCTGTCCTTGGGTCTTTGCACTGGCACCCAGTTACATTCAGAATAGATTTTAAAGGGTACCTATTTTACCCCTTTTTTAAGATGAAATATTTATATTATGGTTCTTCTGAGTTTGCCAGTTTAGGTTCAGTTCAAAACAATATTCAGATTTTTTATTATGTGTTAAAAGTCATTTTTGGGGCGTGTACACAGTTCGTTGTTTAAGGGGCGTGTTGCTTCACATGAAAATTAGTTTCGACTTCTCGCCCAACTTAACAAGGGGGTGGAGCCAAGAGCTCCCCCGCTTTATGTATGGCTACAGACAGACAGACAGAGAGAAGCAACATGAGTGAGAGGATCAGCATTCAGCTGTACATGTACAACTCGGACACAGACCAAGCAGAGACTACAAAATCATTTGTGTCTTTGTATAGTTTTACAGCCAACTGTGTGCTAGTTTAAAGCTCCTAGCTTGTAGCCTACACCAAGACTAATAACCAAGCACACTGAATTAACTTTGACTGAAGGGCATCACACACCGGATGCACCACGACACGACGCGCACATGATAGTTGAAAGTATCGCACACTTGCGGTGCCGGTGTGTCACCTGATAAAAACGGATGTTTAGAATTCAGAAATGCATGCCGCTGCGTGGCGCGACGCTGCTTGTCGTCGAGCGCCGATTCTGATGTACGACCTGCTTGAGGCTATAAATAAAGGGTGTCATACACCGGATGCGCCACTCAGAGCCACGACACGGCACACCAGACCAGACGCGCACATTCGCATGTTATTTAAAATGAAACTATTCAGATAACGCTCTGTAGGGCGGCAGAAATATGAAGTGTCCTGAGCAGGGCCAGCACGTCCATAGAGACGACCTAGGCGGTAGAATAGTGAGCGAACCCCCCGGTCCTCACTTTCATCCGCGACACCCTCCCAGTCCTCACTTTCAATCGCGACAACGCGAAATGCAGGGCGCTGCGCATCGTTAGTTCGTTATTTCCAATGGAGGAACGCGCACGTGAGGCAACGCGCTCGCACTTTCCAGCTGCACCTAGTTAAGATGACAGGGAGCTTTTGTGACCACAGGAAATGCAAACCGCTGAAGTTTAAGGAAGACACAATGAAAAGTACACATGTATGCAAACCCACCAAAACTCACAAACACTGGCGGCGAGGAGAGCGATAACTTGGTGAATGTTGAGCCCAATGAGCCTTACATCTAAAAATAGAACAAGGGTGTTTCTTTGGTGACGTCGCTTTGACTCACACGCTGAAATTGGCGGACGTGAAACAACATACTGAGGATATGGTAATGCACACCTGTCAATCATTATTGGTGGGCGGGGGGACCGCACTCCTACGTCAAGTTGCGGTCGATCTCAAAACAGCTGGTGGTCCACAGTTTTTATGTTGTTAAATTGGAAAAAAAAGCACTGGGTGTGTTTATATCACCCCAATATGACGCTCTATACACTATACCTACACATGTCTGTCCAAACAGCTAGAAAAGTAAATTTTTCATTATAGGTGACCTTTAAAGTATTATTACCTGTCTATAAATCACTAAATGGTCTAGGACCCAATACATTACAGATAAGCACACTAAATACAAACTTAACAGGTACCTCAGATCACTAAGATCAAGTAAATTATTAGGATTCTCGTTTTGTTTTTTTCTTGTTTATGTAAAGCACTTTGAATTACCATTGTGTATGAGATGTGCTATAGAAATAAACTTTGCCTCGCCTTGCCTATATCGTGATATGAGATTTTTGTTTAAAATACTTTAAAATCTCTTTAGGAATTAAAGTCATATAGATTTGGAATCACTTGAGTTCAATTAAATGATTCATTCATTTTTATTTTTGGATGAACTATCCCTTTAACAGAACATACTGAAAACTCATAAATCAAACCCTAAAATGTAAAAATAAAGTAACTTGTGCTAGTGCTATTTGTATATCATTGTGGCTGCCACGACTACTGTGCATTCAAAATTATCTTAGAATTAAATTAGGAGAACAATAACTCTAATCCAAAATACATGTGTTCATGGTATTTAAAAGAATATTCTAATTGCCTGCAGCACACAATAGAAAAATAAAAAAAATTAAATAATCAGGTCACAGAGCTATAAAAGCACATGGTCAGTTTAAAATGGGCCTCACGATTGTGCCTTTAATTGTGTGTGTGCTCTCTCTATTTGACAGCCATACATCCATTGTCATAATCACAGCTCATTGTCATGCATAAGCCTGATTCATTAAAATACACTCCATTAACAAACCTTCAGTGTAATTATGAGATAAAGAATTTATCACATGCACTGAAATGCAAATCAAAAAGGTGTTCTTTCTTTCTCCATTAAAGTAATTGGTTTGCAAACACCGCCTTTCAGCAATGGCAAAAAAAAAATTAAATAAATCGCAATTGAGAGTTGATTGTGGAAAGGCTATCATGAAACCTTGGAAGGAATAACAGAACTGTGCTTATGGGAGTTAGTGTCAGGGGACGGAGAGGAAGAAAGTTGACAAAGATATCATTGCAAATTGAACAAGTAAAAAAAAATAAAAAAATTGGACAGCCATATCTCTTCCGTTTGAGCTGAAAAGCAACACTGCATTTCTAAAAAGGAAGGGTGAAGTAGAAAGGGAAAAGGGCCTGATTTGGTTTAATATCATGCCTGTCTTATTTCATTGTGCACCTGCAATTTCCAAAAAAGCTTTTGTCGACAATAGAATTCACAGTTATCCGGCAATTATCTCCTGAACGCCACAGGGGGTACGTTATCACGGTAAAACATCCATTTTTCCATAGAGGAACATTTGAGCTGTTATAATACCTTTCTTTGGAAATTATTCTTCAAAAAAGGCAGACAACCACAAGATGCGCAATTAGTCAAAAAGAACGGAAATGATTTTCCAGCAGCATGATGCGGTAAACAGGTGCATCACCAAAAACCGTTTTAGCCATCTTTCAGGACCGAAAAAGCTGGAAGGTTTTAAAAGTGAAGCACCATCGGCAGCACCATCACCAAGGAAATGAATAGACTTGGTTTAAGGGCTTGCATTATTTACTAAAAAAAGTGAAAAACACTCATTTGTAAATTAATCAGGTGCAGCCTTTCAAGATTAAAAACTAGAGAGACGTAATTATTCATGCATCGCTTTATCTTTTTTCTCCCGTTGTTCACAGGCAGTTTAACAGAACTTATTGAAGTATTAAAATAACTATGAAGAGACCTTAAAGAGGGGATCAGGGGAAAGAAAAAGAGGTGAACATTATGCAGACTTCTCATTAACACATTAATAGCAGCTTTAAAACAGGTGTGCTGATGTTTTTGAGTTTATAAGCAATGAAAAGTCCCTTAGTGAGTCGCAATTACAAGTCAAATGTTTCTAATGATTCTTTAAAAATAATAAGGACATAAAACATAAATGCTTAGCTTCATACTAGGGTTGCATGGGTAATATGGGTTTAAAGTTTGCAATCTTGATTTAAACATCCATACCACATGTTTTTATATGATTTGTAATTAAACCTTTATTCAAATCAAACTGGACATTCAACTTTGCGTTTTTAGGACTGGTTTATACTTCTTTGTCGAGGGATCGGCATGACCCACGGCGACAGCCTTTTGGTTGCCTTGCTGTGTATTTATACTTCTGCGTGCTGTTTGTGTTGCTCTGCAATAACACTTAGCTAGCTGGCAGTAGGTTTTTCTGTTCCTCTATGTCATGTTTCTTTGCGGGTGTTTTGTTTTTTCTGAACACTACCTTAAATGTACAAGTAGCTAAAACTCGTTCATTCAGAGGTGGGAACCGGCAGACGTGCAACAACAAAATTTCCGATTGGAGATCCTTTGCGAGACTCAACACTTGTAAACACTCGCTTTAACGGGTTTGCGTTGCTCTTGGCCCCACCCACACTTGTCAGCACTACTGAACAGACCAATCACAGAGATCACGGATCATGGCAATGTGTAGTTTAAATTTGAGAGGTGCACGTCAGCGTCGGTATCAGCCACGTCGAGGGGTATGCAACCGCACGAAGGTTGACCCAGACACAGAAATATAAATCAGCCTTTACTGCTGTTGATTCAGAGAAAACGGCAGTCATTTATAGTTATGAAACAACTTTAGGCTTTAGCCTTTTCAATTGCACAGTATTATTTCTGTTACAGAAAACCACATTATCACATTTCTTTAAAAAAATGAAGATATATAATAGGGCTGGGCAATAGAGGTGTGAACCTACACTGGTCTCACAGTTCGGTTCGGTTACGATTATCATGCCATCGATTCAGTTCAATTCGATATCTCGGTGCATCCCGGTGCATTGACGATTCTTTCCATACAGTTTAATATTTTCTTCACAGCACAGCAATTCTTGTATTAAAATGTATAAATATATTTATATACTATTTGTAAAACAATTTTGTCCTTTAATACAGTCAAATAAAGTTTCTGCACTAATGCACTTGTCTTTCTATCAGTGCTAATCTAAAATGAACTCACACATAACCTTTAAACCTCAGAGCTAATCCTTCAAAGTTTTCCATAGGAAGTATAATATCAGCGTATTAAATGAAATTGGGCATAAAGGTAAAAACATTAGATGTACTTTTTAACTTGTTAAACTTTTACCATCAGCAATATCCACGTAATCTGCTTCAGGTTGAGTGCTTAAGGTTCTCTAAGCACTTTTTATAACACTACGGGGAAATTAACAGACTACGAATCTCCTACAAATGTTCTTACGCCTGAGATTTAATACAAAATATAGAATCCTATCTGTTTAACTCAGTACACCCTCTCAGGTTCCTCTCCTTTCCAAGAAAAGCTTTGTGAACTTCAAGAAATTTAGATTAAGCCATAACTTAAGAGGCAAGGAGTGAGCTACACTTAAAAGGTGTGTAAATGTCAAGTGCTTTAATACAGCCATAAATAAAAGAGATAAAATAAAGAATATGAATCTGGTGTCACAGTGAGCGGTGGCACAGACGTGTCTATCTGCGGGAATTAAGAGATTATAGCGAAATCTCAGCATCACTTTTTCGGTGGGCTCACAGCAGATAGCACCTAATTCCTGTCTGGAATCCATTGGGGTCAATCGTCGACAAATGGAGAAGTGGAATTTGCGGGTTATTGGCAGAGGATCTGTAATAGGGCTGACATTTACCATCAGCCTCTTCCTGATAATAATGACCATTTCTATGTGAAGCACAAAAAGAAAAGCTGTCCTGAACACCATTACACGATAAAACCAAGTTCATAAGTGTGGATCAGTCAAGGACAGAAATTAACTTAAGGTACAGAGAATTTTGGAGTGGATGGCTCACCTTCAACCTTTCCTTAGGCTCCAGTGAGTGCTGCACGTGTCCCACTTGCAGCCCTTTCAAAGGCAGGTCAATGGCAGGAGATAATTAGCACACAACGTATGATTAGCTGCATAAAGACATTATAAAAATGGACTATCCGGAGGGCAAGGAAAGGTGTTTCAGTACAAGCATACACCTGAAATACTCAAGAGGGTGAAGAATGTGAACTTGAAGAATGAGAAAAGAATTTTACAGCAACATAGAAGACAGTCACTGTTATATTAATGTAACAAGTTATAGACATAAAACTATGACAGTTTAGCTGATGCCACTATTTTAAAAATGGAAGAAAAAGAAAATCATATATTGACATATGTATGCTGCAAGATAGTAACATGCAAATAATAACTGGTGGGAGAAAACAAAAAAAAAATCATCTGTGCATCCATTGTTTTCATACTTCTGTGCTTCTTGTTTCTACATTGTCAGAAGGTAAATAAAAGCAAAAAATTGTAGAAGGCAAGTGTGGTAGAAAAACAAAGAAAATAATGCAACTCCATGTGCCACTAATAATGAATGTTTGCCTCTACAGCCGTTGCAAGGGGTACATCAGATATTTTGCAAAAATAAAGGTGGGCTTTGGGGGTTTTCAAAAATACAGCTTCATTTACTGCACTTGGCATACAAAAGCATACCAAATCCATTGGTGCAGGAAGAAAAAAAAGATATTACTTTGAATCTTGAAGTAGTCAGCGAGCAGAGTTGCTGTGTAATTCATAATAAAAAAATTAGAAATATGTTTGCTTATAGTAAAATGTAAATATGTAATTCTAAATAATTTTATATATGCAAGTATATACTGCACAATATATTGTTTCAGCTTCGATATCAAAATGTGCGCATTCACAATAGTCACATCGCAAAGATATGCAATGTCCAGTCTGAATTATAGTTGACCAGGAGCAACAGAATTGTATTTAAATCACTGTATTTATATACAATTTATATGATCTATGTTAAAAAAATATGTCTTGCTTAGAATTTTTGTCTCGTTTCTAGTCCAAATTTCTACATTTCAAAGCGATAACAAGATTATTTCACTTAGCCCCACTGGCAGATAATTTTCTGTCCTCCACAGTCACCAGATCTTAATCCAATAGAGCACCTTTGGGATGTGATGGAATAGGAGATTTACATCATGGATGTGCAGCCAACAAATTTGCTGCTGCATGATGCTATCATGTCAATATGGACCAAAATCTGAGGAATATTTCCAGTACCTTGTTGAATCTATGCCACGAACGGGTAAGACAGTTCTGAAGGTAAAAGGGGTCCAACCTAACACTAGTAAGGTGAACCTAATAAAGTGGCCGGTGAGTGTATATAATAAAACAAAAATAGATTTTACCCAAAACCTGTGCACAAAATATATGCAGTGCTTTTCCTCAAATCCTCAAAAGAAACCTAAAGAACTTCACATCAGGCAGTTGAAAAAGATGTTCACCCAGCATGACCAGACTCGGCTCCAAGTCGAGCTTCTTCACACTTGGCAAATATCACAATTACAATTCAGACCTAGAAAACCCTTTTTTCTAAGACTGCAACTAAAGATGCCAGCAGATAGACAAATTTCTGCATCCAGTGGACAAAAAAACAGCACGATTACTGAGAAACTCAGTTACAGGCAAGAAAGCAGAGACGGATCAGCTCCCAAAGTCTCAATAACGCAGCCGAAAAGCCCTGCTGAACTCAAGAATGTTCTTCACTGGTCACTTCACATCACCAGTCGCTGAGCTTACCCTTTCCTTCACGAAGAAAATTAGTTTTAGGGACACCCTCTGGGTTGATGTGTTTCAGGGTTTAGACAAGTAAATGCGGATTTGATTGCTTGTCGATGTCCAGCGGTGACCTCTCAGCATCCCGCTGGTCAAGAGAATTAAGAGGCGAACAGAATGACACCGCTTCCCCCACCAAGACCATAGAAAAAGATCCAAGACTGGACTAATAAAGCTTGCCAATCTGGCAACCGCTGAGCTTTTCATTTCTCTAGCTTCAGCAATGAGAATCACTTGCTGTGACCCACTGCTTAAGACTCCACTGACATTTACTCCAAGAGAGAGGATGGTGTTGTGTCTACAATGTCGTGTGGCAGTAATATGGTGTGAGAGTATTAAAAACTTACTGTATGAATGGACTTGGTAGCTTGCAGTAACTACATTCTTTATTACTTCAAAAGTAATGTCTGATGTACTATTAACATTCAAGTATTTGCCAAAACACCTAAAAAGAAATGTGCGATATAAAGCATGCTGATGCCAATAAGCCTGTTGCAAAGTGTTCAGGATTCATAGAAAGAAATGAATGTGTGGATAAATCCAGGGCTGGATATTTCAGAAGATTAAATGACCCTCAGCAGTACACAGTGTGAGGTACAAAATGTTAAAAAGAACCAAGTAGTTATTGGATGCAGACTGAGGCCAAAATCAAACAAGAACAGCTATAGCCTCAGGTTTGAACAACCACACTTTCAAGAGAAATGGTGTAAGTAAGGAGCACAGTAGAGAGTCGCTGTAAAATGAATGCAGGTTCAGCAGAGTTGATGAGCAGGCAATGTGCTTTTTTAGCTTGCCCATTAAAATCACTGCCAATTAATTCTTGTCACTGTTAGAGAACTGAACACACATGTAGCTTTTTACACTAAGGAAGCTAATTGGGGGGTTTCAAGAGTAAGAAACTGGACAGAGGTGAGAGAGATATAGTAAGAAAAGCACATACAAAAGTTCAGATTAAATTAGCAAAGTGATATACAGAGAAATGTTAAGCATGGCATAATTAATATTAAGTTAGTCTAAAAATAAATTACTGCAATAAATAAATAAATCTGTAATGACTGGCCAGGCTAACTATTGGATGATGGGTCCATATAAAGGACAGGTAGTGACAGATCAATGAGTTTCCAGAAATTACTTTTGTAATTTGGTTTTATTCACCTATTTTTGCTTTGTGTTTACCTGCATACATGTCTTTGTGTGTCTATTCATATAGTTATCATGTGTTAACAGAAGCCTGTACATTTACATGGTTTTCAGATCTGCATTTACCGCTGAAAAGTCATGTTAAACCCTGGCTACATGCTATAACTGAAGAAAATAATTTTTTGTGGCCACAAAAAAAATTTATAGAGTTCATATTACACTAAACATTGTTTGCTGGACAAGCAGAAAAATACTTGGTAGCAATTTTAATTCTATAGCACACTCGCTTCAGGCAACAGACATTATTTTAATTTAATAGAATTAATTACAGTCAGTTATGCCAATTTCACTTTTACCCAATTTGTTACAAGACTTCAATGACCCATCAATAACTATATAAATCGTAATTTAGTTAATTAAACAGACGATTATATTTGTGGAGTTGTGTAGAAATAAATAAAGGTTTGGTCATTCACCAACTACAATAATAATGTACGAGATGCAGTGATTAAACTCCACATAGTTAATTAATCGTAAAAACTTATCAACACCGCGTTTCTGCATAAAACAAAACTGCTGCAACTAAATGTTATGCCAACTGTGCACTAATTTAAGTTCCAAGCTTGTACAGAGGCTAAAACGCACGCAAACTGGATTAACTGGCTGAGGCTTTAAACTAAGGGCTGTTGACATATTACATCATTTTGCATGCTCATGCTTTCCAGGAGCATCTTGTTGAAAACATCTCAACTTTTCACAATGCCGCGAGCCATGTGACGAGATCAGCTTCATACTTTTGTGTGGAATATACACATTTCTACTCTGGTCCATAAAGGAAAAAAAATACAAAACTAAAATACCAAACAATTTTGTAATATAGTTGATCAACAATGCCTTTAAGACAGGTTCAGCAGCCGCTGACTACATCTGTTCTTTATAAAAGAGAATTTTTTACATGATTAAATAATTACAATATATTTACATTAGACAAATACTACTTTTCATTTTTATCGTTTTTATTTATTCATTGTTCTGTCATTTATTTCCAGTGTAAAATGATTACTTATGCTTTTATATTTATGTTTTAATGTTTTTAAGTGCGAATAGAAATGGGCTATTTTTGGTTTATTATTATTTTGTGCTGTATTATTTAGTTACTGAGCAGCAACAAAAACATTAAAAAAAAATGAGGAGTTTTCATGTGATTTTCTAAACTAGTAGTTTTTTTAAATATTGCATAATAATCACAATTACCATGAAGTCATGATTATTCCTCAGACTATAATTATACAACCAAAATCTGTAATCGTTGCATCCCTATATACGACTACAGAAATGCGAGTGTGAAAACGTCAAAGGTTTCCTTCAACAACAAAGACTAGAAATTATCCTAAAATAACTCAATGCCTAACTCCGCTTTAGAATGGAAATGTGAAAATTGGCTGAAACTAGGCAAGGCATCACATAAAACATTACAATATAATTCACTACTTTGTTTGCCTATTTACAAACTCAATCAATATTCACATTCACAGTCCACAACTGTTTTTCCACAAATGTTGGATATAAGTCAACACAAGGTGCAAAGTTCTGTCTACTACATCAGACTGACTTCTCCGGAAGTTGTGTTTTTCAACAGAGCACCAAGCTATGCAACATCTGTGTAGACGATTATTCACACCTGTGCTCCCTGTATCCATCTTCATCCCCACTGGCAGCTCCTACTGAAAAACTGCATCACCAACTTGGTATAATATGTGGGATGTTGTGTGTTTGTGGTCGGAGACTAAAGAAGCGGGAGAAAAACAAAGGCTGAGAGAAACAATACTCACAGAGGACCATATGCTTCAGATTAGAATGATGAATAGAACTTTATGGAAACAATCGTAGGTGGTGTTTTCTATAGAACATGACAAAACTCAGAAAAGCTGAAGGTACCAGATGACAAATATTCATATTCTCATCTACATATCTAAATTTAAATTCTTTCCAAACAGATAATCAACTCATCTAGTGAAATTGTATTTATATCGCAATCTATATCGCAGAATAAAAATACATAAATGTTAGATGTTTCCAATATCGTGCAGCCCTAAATGAGACTATAAAAATCTAAAATATACACAAGCATGGCTTTGTCAATTCTATGACAAACAGAATAGAGCACATCCGTAATGTTTCCACACACAGTAGAATGGTTTTGCGAAAGGACAACAGATCTGCACACAGGGAAAGAACACATCTACTGTGCTTTAATCTGCCATCTAAAAACCATAGGAAAAAACTTTGTTAGTCTGTCCAAACCGGTCCAAGGTGGTAAAGGAGGAGCTGAGCCAAAAGGCAAAGCTCTCAATTTACGTTCCTACTCTCACCTATGGTCATAAGCTTTTGGTCATGACTGAAAGGACAAGATCTCGGATACAAGCAGCCAAAATGAGTTTCTTTCGCAGGATGGCAGGTCGCACCCTTATAGATAGGGTGAGGAGTTCTGTCCCCCGGGAGGAGGTCAGAGTAGAGCCGCCGCTCCTCCACATCGAGAGAAGTCAGCTGAGGTGGCTCAGGCATCTGTTTTGGATGCCTCCTGGACGCCTACCTAGGGAGGTGTTTCAGGCATGTCCCACCAGGAGGAGGCCTAAGGGAAGACCCAGGACATGCTGGAGGGACTATGTTTCTCGGCTGGCCTGGGAATCTCTAGGGATCCCCCGAAGGAGCTGGAGGAAGTGTCTGGGGAGAGAGAAGTCTGGGGATATCTCCTAAGACTGCTGCCCACGTGACTCGGAAAAGCGAATGTAAATGTATGAATGAATGAGTCTGTAACATTTGAATAAACATTTATTGGGTCTTTCAGAATTAAGAAGTCTGTTTGTGGTAACGTAACCATACTAAATTGTGACCATATTATTAGAAATGTTCTCATTTATCCATTTATCCTAATATTAAATCTAAATTTAACAAAAAAAAAAAAGTTAAATAAACAGAACACACTGTAAAAGACAAAACTCCTTAAACAATACATTATATAAACAAAGAAGAGCCAGTATTGCCAACCTCTTTTGTAGCCTTGGTAACAAAAAACACATACGAGTTTAGAACACTACAAAAATAAGAAAATTTCAAGTCACTTTGGTAAGCCGTTCCTTTTAACACTCTCCCTTTTGTTTACTCTACAAAAGAGCCCAGAATAAACAGAACCTTGATTTGTTAATTTGGCTTAAATCTGCATAGAGTATCTGTATCGTGAAGCAAAAAGGTACATTATGTCTATTTTCATGTTTCTTTATGAGATCTTCCAGGGATACCCCCATGCTGCACATCTGTCAGGCCATTAATAGCAAAAAGGGGGAAAAAAGAACTAATTAACCAGTTAATAAATGAGTGGGCATTGCTGTCAGTGCCGAGAGCACACTGTTGGCTATTTACATAACCTTTAGAAGAGTCTGTGAATTTCCATTTTCTCTCTATGCTGAATAAAACATTCCTAATTTGACTGATGAATGTTGTGACTGCCTAATGGTAGCGCTGTCCTTGGAACGGAGATCAGCTCAGCGTGCCTGTCCCTGTATTTTAATGAATCTGGGGAAACGTGCAGACTAGAACACATACACATTCTGCGTGGATCTTAAAACTACCCTTATTCATTACCTCAAGTCTTAATTGTTTTTCTTTTTTAATTTTCTCCTTTTTCACTCTGCTCTTTTATCCATGCTGGATGTCACCTAAAGCAAGATGGCATTACCATCTAAAAAGGCCGGCAGTCAACCTTTGACAAAGACTCTGTTATTTTATTTGAGAGTACTTTTTGTATTTCAAGTCAAAGCGTGCTGTTTTGTCATACTTGTAAATGAACAAAGCCTTTGATTTACTGTGATTAGTTTGCTTTACTCTTCACATCGTTTTGAAGACAACACTGTACACTACCTGACAAAAGTCTTGTAGTCGATCCTAATTGTAAGAGCAATAAATAGTAACTTGAGTTCTAGTTGATCATTTGGAAAAGTGGCAGAAGGTAGATTTTCCAGATAAATCATCTGTTGATCTGCATCCCGATCATCACAAATACTGCAGAAGATCTATTGGAACCCGGAAAGACCCAAGATTCTCCCGGATATTCTGTGAACATTATTGAGCATGTCTGGAGTAAGATGAAGGAGGCGGCATTGATGATGAATCCAAAAAATCTTGATGAACTCTGGGAGTCCTGTCTAGAGGCCTTTGCTTTCATATAAGCCACCTCTAATACCACATGATCAACTAGAAGTCAAGTTATATTTGTTGTTCCTAAAACTTGGATAGGCGACAAGACTTGTCAGGTAGTGTAAAGGCCATTACAAAGAAGTGGCTCAAGGAAGATCCTCCATCTGTAGGTGAAAGGTGTGATATTGTAAAAGAGGTGTATGATATGGAAGTACTGACCCTTTTATAAGACAAATGCCTTTCATAAGACAAATGCCTTTTCATAAAATGGAGAAAGTGGCTGAGAAGAAATATAATGTTTTAATTTAATTGTGGATCTTCTTTTATTTATATGTATCTGGAATCCCCCCTCAAGAGATTTTTGATCTTTGATATATATAAAAAAGCTACATGGTCAAGCTAGCACCACTCGCTTGACAAAACATTATTGCAGGTTATGTATTTATTTATTCAAAGTTCTCCGTAAAAGGCTGCCCAAGGTTATGCACTAGGTGATGGTGTGATAAGGTCAAAACACAATGGTCTTGTTCAATAACTACAATCTTTTACAGGCATTTTTTTCAAAATTGAATTATGACCAATGTCATATGTTCACCTTCAGGTCTTCAAATGGTCAGAAAAAATAAAACAGTGACCTTCAGCTATAGTTGTCTTTGAATACCTTTGTTGCCAACCACCCTGCTACCACCATAAAAACTCTTTAAACACCACAGTGACAATTTTTTTTTAAGAATATATATTGGTATTGTAATACACTGATTTTTAAATATTAACAGTATTTCTTTTACTTTCAAAAAGCAATATTTTAGTAGATTTTTTCAGTTGCTCTCACTTTATTCTTTCTAAATACAGCTCTTGAAAATAGAACTAATAATTATAAGTGAAAATATTTAAGAATAATAATATTCATTTAGCAAATTATTTAATCCAAAGCACCCAGAAATAAATTTACAAAATATATCATGAAGAGTCTAATAGTAAGTGCCAATAATACAACATTTTAGACGCTGTTAAAAATACTAACTGGAATAGGGGCATTATTTTATAAAGTTATGTGCTTTCATGAGAGAAATTGCTTTATTATTATTATTATTATTATTATTATTATTATTAGTGCAGCACTAACTTAAAGTTTAAGCCTCTAATTTTATCTTTAGCCAAACTGAGATGAAATTTATGCATTCATTTTCTTTCTGCTTAGTCTCTTTATTAATGTGGGGTCGCCACAGCTGAATGAACCGCCAACTAATCCAGCATATGTTTTACGCAGCAGATGCCTTTCCAGCTGCAACCCATCACTGGGAAACATCCACACACTCATTCACACACATACACTACGGACAATTTAGCCTACCCAATTCACCTGTACCACATGTCTTTGAAATTGTGGGGGAAACCGGAGTACCCGGAGGAAATCCCCGCGAACACAGGGAGAACATGCAAACTCCTAAGATGAAATATTGTACTTTTTCTTCACCCCCACAATTCTGTGTTCAACACATAATCTTCTTTGCTGCTTGGTTCTGTGATTGTGGTAGACCTTAGTCATACAATATTTTATAGCAAGTAAAAAAAA
>CAIGQZ010032461.1:14394133-14415293 GCA_903798205.1 Danio tinwini | reverse complement strand
TATATATGTATATGTATGTATGTGTATGTATGTATGTATGTATGTATGTATGTATGTATATATATATATATATATATGATTGATGAAATGTCAATCCCCTGATGCCATGACTAAATCTTGTGCACAATCGACCTACAGCTTGGATGGTAGCTAGTTTTCCAGCATGCAACATTTGCAAACTGCTATTATTTCTTTTCACAATGAAGCGGTTAAAGAGTACATATCTGGAGCAGAACAAAAGGGCAAAACTGTGAACGTGGGCTATATTTGTCTGTCCCATCATCACACAAGTATTAAAACCCAATAATTACTTCATGGCCAACAATTGTGCGATATTTTGAGGAAGCAGAATGGAGAGGTTAGATTTAGGTTAATATTTGTAATTACCATCCAAGGCATTATCCAGCGAGGCAGATGGGGACCAAGCATTCTAGTGGATTCATTACTTTCAGTAGCATTTCTCTAAATATGTGACACTTACGTGAGCCCTGGTTCATAAATTATGGAGGTATGGATTATGATGATGGTAATGAAAACATGTTCAGAGTTCACCCTCTCGCTGTGTCTTATTGTTTATACATTCACAGCTCAAATGTGGTTGGTCTGTGTCACTAATGGACATATACTGTGACTAATTAAGGGACAAGTGTTGGTTTGAGGGTGTCTAGGTTATGTGTGCAGTCTGTCTTCATTCATTAGCTATCAGTACACGATGAGTCAACATCCTCCATTAGCTCATGCTGATATCGTGTCCTCACCATCCACCATTTCAATAATCAGAGATTTTGGATTGGATTGGCAGAAATATTCACTAAATTGCTTTACAAAGTAATGTATCTGTCTGTGTAGCTTCCAGGATGTGTCAATCAATTCATTCATCTTGTCTATCCATCCATCCGTTCGTCCATTCATCGGTCCGGTCCATCCATCCATTCGTCCATACGTGTTCGTTCGTTTGTCCGTTCGTCCATCCATCCATCCATCCGTCCATCTGCCCTTCCGTCCTTCCGTCCATTCGTCTATCCATTCATCCGTCTGTACATCCATCCATGCATCCATCCGTCCGTCCGTCCGTCCATCCATCCATCAGTCTATCCGTCCGTCCATCCATCCATCCGTTCCTCCATCCATCCGTCCATCCACCCATCCATTCCTCCATCCATCCATCCATCCGTCCATTCATCTGTCCGTCCATCCATCCGTCCATACAACCATCCATTCATACATTCATCCATACATACATTCATACCCACATCCATCCATCCATCCATCCATCAACTAATCTATGCATGCATCTATCAATTCACCACTTGTCCATCCACAATCTTTCAATCATCTATCAGGCCATGTCAATCTGACCATCTGTCTGCAGATCAGTCCATCCACCTATCCACTCATTTGTCTATTCATCTATTCATCCAACCCAATTATCAGACCATCTGTCATTCCGTCCATCCATTTGCCCATTCATCTGTTGATCTATCCATCTACCAGTCTATTGTTCCATCCATCTGTTCCTTCTATCCATTCCTTCCTTTTATCGATCATTCCATCCAACCACCAATGAATATGAACTAACTTAAACTCTATATTTAATTTTAAATTGCAATTCATTAATGGTAATCTAAATTCATATTCAGAAATTTTAGCTGGAATTTAAAAAGTATTCTGAATGCCACACACTGCTGGCCATCCCAGGCATGTGTTACCCATATTAGAACATCTGGGATTTGTTGCTTCCAGGTCTTTTAATATTACTTAATGAGCACTAAACAAGACCTAATGACAATGCATCAATTGCCAAAGGAGCAAAAGCTTTGACGATGACCATCTATTTCATGTACAGCAAAAGGTAATTATACCCAGACTCTATGCTGGCATTGGCAAGGTGAATGTTTTAAAAGGTGAATGTTATTAACAGAGAAAGAGGGAGAGGAGCCTATGCCAAAATCTATAGTTTCAATTACCAGGCGAGACAAAGGAGCAGCGCCAACAGGAAAGGCTTCACTGAGAGGCAATTATTCGTCAAGAACACGAACAGGGGGTAAACAAGCAGGCCTGAATGTCAGAAGACAAGAGATGGAGAGACTTGGAGATGAAGGAGGGCAGGAGCAGGCGAGTATATGAGTGAGAGAGAAACTCCAGGACGTTTCCCACATTTAAAGTAACGTCCATCCATCAAACTAGTCAAGGTGGTGTAAAAAAATATATAACGTATTTGAGCATGAAAACGGAAATTTCAAAAACACTAATACATCACTGCCTGTTCTGTCTAACACATTCAATTTTGCAATGAACTTTATGTAAAACCCAAAAAGAAATTGTGCGCAAAACTACATGTTTTCAAAGTCTATTGGTTGGTGGGTTGCTTGAGTGAAGAGGCAGTCTGAAGTTTCAGTAGAGTAAGGGGCCGATTACACCGATCGCTTTTTTTTTCGTACTAAAAACGCGAGGCGCACTACACTGCCATTTTTGTTGACAAGGAAAAAAGCAGTGCGGTGCGCCTTTTATGTTGCTAGGCAACAACTGAATTAGCTGGGTATTGTGCAAGAGTGTTGCTGTTGATATTGGCATAATTTTAATATTTAATAATATTGTGAAATTCAAGATTTGCATCGGGGAACTAAAAACAGCAGCCACAAGTCTCTCCTCAATCTTCAAAAGTCTCCGTAATTGTCTTGACAAGACAAACACTGCATTCACCTCAAAGAAAACCCCACCTCTGCTTTTATTTGATTAGAGAATGAATAGTCGTGACTTACGTAACGTGATTTTTCTGCTCAGAGTTGACTTTTTTTCAACTGTGAGCTCACAGCGCATCAACGGCAAAAATGCAAGACAAGCCGCATAAGCAGCACGCAAAACACTCTTGGCCATTAGTAAATCATTGAAAAAAGGCACCTCACAACGCAAAAAGCATGTTCGGTGTGATCGACCCCTTAGACTGGTTTCTGATTCACCTAAACCTGGGGTATATTGAGTGTTAATTATGCCTCATTCCCACTAGGAGCAATTTTCTAGCTTCCTGTCGCTCTGGGTGGCAATCGCTGCAAACGCAGGTCTGTGTAGGTCTACAGCACAAAGAGTCCTCAAGAAAGTAGCTCTTTATTAGTTGAAGTATTCTCAACTTTGTTGTGTCGTTCAACACGCCCACCTGGTCGCCAACGATTGCTTTCGCTCGCGTAGATGGAGGTCACAGGAGGTCGCTTACTCTCCATTGAAATAAACGGTTGCTTGTCGCTTTGCTGCGGAGTCGCTCGTAGAGTGAATGAGGCTTTAGTTTCATTAAGTGGGCTAAGCCATGTTCTTACATAATAAAAAAATGCTACACAACTTGCAACGTATATAGTGACCATTCACCGCTAACAAGTCAGCATCACAAACATCACAAACTGTAATAAACGCAACAAATGAAACAAAATAGACAAACTAATTTGTGAAACCCTATAGATGAAACGGTTGCGATTTTCTTTTACACATGGCTAAAAATAACATGGGAATGCAAACACTTCTGTAGATGTTTAACCTATGGCTTAGAGCTGCACGATTTTGGCTAAAATGAGAATCAAGATTTTTTTGCTTAAAATAAAGATCACGATTTTCTCACGATTCTGTAGATGTAAAATAAAGGTTAATATTAGTAGCCTATTATTTTTGTTATTTCAGAATACAACTATTCATAATTCTAATGTTGGATTATTATGTTTGAGACATATGCTTGCAATCTGTCATTGACAACATTGTAAGACGTTTTTTTTTCTACTGGTAAAATCAGACATTTGTCATTATCAGAATCCCTCTTGCATTAAACTCAACATTATATAGGCTAGAGTAGCTATTCTGACACTGTTAAACATTTATTCTCATGCACAACACTTTATGTTTGCTATGAAAGAAAAACATATTATATGCTTGTCATAATCATAACTCTAAAATGCGATATGATCATTTGAATGATGTGCATGCTTTCGGTTTCATTTTCACTGTGCGTGTGCGGTTCATACTTCCAGCGCAGCTCCCAAACGATCGCTTTGTGCCAAAAACTGATTGTTATTTACAACTTTATTACCTGTTATTTACAGCCTATGCAAGTTTTGTTCGCTAAGGTAAGCATCATTCACAGACGCGCACCCGCCATCTCTGCGGTAACAGCTCACGGTCAGCTCACGTCATGTGTGTTTTCGCAGCTTCGAATACATCATTACATGCAGACAGAAATTACATTTTTGGGGTGAATTATACCTTATAAATACAGTATGCAACTCTTTCAACACCATTTGGAGGTGTACACGTTGCTGAGCAATGTATGTAAAACAATGTGACACCGCTTTTATGCTTCTCTCCTGATGATGTGCGGCCGCCTTTATGCTTATCTCCTGAACTTGAAAATTTGATTGGCAGAATCGTATAAATGCTGGATTAAGATCGTCTAGGGGGTCGAATCGAGATTGCAATCTTTTTACAATTAATCGTGCAGCTCTACTATGGCTGCACACTATATCATTTCACCTTTGAAATCGCAATGTGCACGGTCACAGGACCTGCAATGTGGAGCCAGGATTATAGTTGACAAGGAGCCACAGATGAAAACATGCATGATAGTTAGAGTCATTGCAAATTTTAACCATAACGTTACTACAACATTTATCATTTGCATGGGTTTTTAAGGTCAGTTTCTGAGTGAGCATTTCTAGCCAGTTTAAAGAATCTAGGCATAATAAATTATAATGTTTATAACTTAATAGTAATTGCATTTATGTATACATGCAATGAAGTGTTATTTTACATTTGATTATTACATTTTGCCTGAACTTTCATTTGTATCTGTAAATAGCAATGCTTGTGGTTGTTGTATTTTATTTTATGCAGGTTCATTCCCCAGCAAAATCATCTCAATGAATAAAAAATTGTGAACTATTTTCATTAAGTTATGAATTCATTCATTTCATCTGATGAAATTACACTTGATTTCACAATAAGTATCGTAGACAAAAAAAATATTGCAATGTCAGGTTTTGGTTCTTTTTTGTACAATCAAGCAGCCCTAGCTTAACCATATTCCTATTCAAAAGCCTTGATTTCTGTAAAACACTTTTGCTGCCTTTTAGTCCACCAGCATAATTCAAATCAGGAGCATCATTCTTTATTTATCTGGAGGAAAAATGCTGAGTTATCTTTAAGGTCTTTTGGAGAAAATTCAATACGTTGTGAGTTTAATCACGATTGTCCAAGGTCTATGAGTTTCAGTACTACAAATGCAGAAAGAGACTCCGATTGGAGAAAAACCACAGCTCCCGACCAGCCACTCCAAATGGCAAATACAATCCAAATTGAATCATCCTGAAATCTCCAAGCACTCCAAAATAATTAAATTCTCAGTGGAAATAAAGGAACGGCATTATAATTAAAATCCCTTGTTCTTGTTTCTCTTCTACCGTTTGCAGGCCCTGTAAACAAAGGCAAAGCTAACCGACAAGAGGATTAGATTGGGGAATTAATTTTGGTATAAAAAAAAATATTTTTTTATCCACCTTGCCTGAATCCTGTATATAGAGTTTCCACTTGTTTGAAGCCATGTTGCGCAGTGGAAGAAATAGAGGATTTGTTGAACGCACACTTTTCTAAAACTCATATGCTTGTCAGCCTGTCTTGCCAACACACTGGGACTTAAAAACATACAAATCCTCTATGCATCATGGCTTTAAGCTCAAAAATTTATCTAATGCAGATAGTTCCAACAAGGCATGTGCCAAGTCTACTTAGCACAAAAAACTTGCATTTAGTCAGGCATGGGCAGTATTTATGATATATGCATTTTAAATATGCAAAATACAAAATAGTATTTTGTAATTTGTATTTGATATGGTTGATGAAAATGACAATATTTCTGTATCAAAATACTATAGTGTCTTGTGTTTTTGTAGTTTCAAAATACTGTGAAATACTTTGCAAGAGGTCTACAGTATATGATCACATACAAATGCGACCTCTGATTGGTGCTTCCTCTGTTATTTGCCTAAGCTTTAGATCAGAAAAGAAAACATATTTATTTTTAAACCATGATGTCATTAATCAAGACAAGATTTTTTATATAAAATTTGTACAAAATTTATACTTAAATCAAAAAAGAAAAAAAAATCAGGGGCGTAGATTTAGCATGGACGGAGGGGACACGGAGGGGGACCAACAATTGAAATGTCCCCACTAATAATTTAATGCCCTTAAAAAAAATTGCGCTGTCAATATTGACCTAGACATGTTAACCTAGACAGGCTGTTCCTTTCCCTGCTGTCATGTGAGAGGCTGTAGCTGCGTTCAGAAAAGCAGCGCCAAAACAGCGCAGGTGAATTTCCTGTGCAAGAATGAGGTGTGTGAGGTGTGTAACACACACAGGTGAGGATGGCGGCAGCAAAAAAATGACATAAAGAGCTTTTTTCAACGAAAAGTGTAAGTCACAGTCACATAAACTCAAGTTCGCTACTGATTGAGTCCACCATGATAATGGAGTTAATGCTCATGTTTTCGCCGATTTAACGTACAGTCTGTCGTTATAGCAGGCTGATAAAGTCTACAATAACTATTAAAGAAATCTGTTTTGTGTTAATGTGACATGATTCTGTCTGATATTACATGTTCCATGCATACTGCCACTATAAATAAAAGTTATTTTTTGAAGGATTTGACATGTGGCCCTTCACTTGGTTTGAAAACTTGATGTGGCCCTCAGGTCTAAAAAGTTTGCCCACCACTGATGTAGAGTGTGTGGTCACCCCCCCCTCTGCCAAGACCAGGAATTGAACCAGCAACCTTTGGGTTACAACTACTGTACCCAAGTCCAAGAAGAGCTGTTGCTACCATTGTTTTCACTGAGTCAGTTAGTGAAACAACTGATCCAATACACTCCAAAAAAATTGTTTTTGCTTGTTCAAACTACTTATTTAAAATAAGTTGAATCAACACAATTCTTGAGATTTCATTGGGTCAACTTATTTTTTTATGTTCAATCCACATAAATTTGTTAAAAGTGTTAAGTTAACTTAATTGATTTGTGTTGGGACAACACATTAATTGTGTGGAACCCCTTTTTTATTTAGTGTAGTCCTATTAATGAAAGGTATGTGAAGAAATTTCATGCTCAATTTAAAAGTATTTTGTAGTGTTTTTAAAATACAAAAATACAGTATTTTGCTTTGATAAGTTTGTGGCTACTGTATTTTGTAGTTTATTTTGATACACTTAAAATTAATGTATTTGGTATTTTATTTAAAAATACATTTCAATATATTTTTGCCCATCCCTGCATTTAGTTTCCTGATGAACACCTAATGCATTATTTTTATTTTACAAAGCTAACTTACTTTAATTAATCAAGCAGCAAGTTGATTAGCATAAGGTATTTTAAAAATAGGGATGTTCAGATCCGATCATGTGATCGGAAATCAGGCCCGATCACATTGTTTTAAACACGATCGGAATTGGACATTACCTCCCAATCAGGACTTGAATATTCTCATTATTTTATAACACATCTATAGTTATGCAGTGGCACAGAGTTAGACCTCTTTCTTGACTTCACACAGAAACAGCAACGCGTGCGACATGACATCTCTTTGTTGCAGAGATGCTATTGGTTAAATGCCAGCAACGTAGAACACGGAAGCAGCTTGAATAGAAAAGCACGAGTACAGTATGTCTGCCGTTTGGACGTGTTATAGTTGTATTAGTTGATGACAACATTGCTGTAGCAAACTGTGACATATGTAAACGTGTGATTGATAGCCGGTATTTTAAGTTGAGGTGGTATTTGTGTAGATTTTTTTATATTTACTGTTGCACTAAAGTGAAGTAAAGAATTAATGTTATTTATTACTTGATTGTTGAAGCTACCTCACACAGAAGTGCTCTGTTTGTTAGTTGTTGAATGTTAAAACAAGGTGAATAAAAAAAAAGGAACACCCTGGATCAGTTTCTTCACTCTTCTTTATTCTTTTTTTATGCATTATAAAAGTATCGGATCGGATACTGGTAGATACTCAAAATCAAATGACTCAGACTCGAGGGCAGAAAAACTTGAACGGGACATCCCTGATTAAAAATTGTCTTCTCAAACCATTTGTATCAATTAAAGATTAATTGTATTGGCATGACTAAAGTCAAACTTTTATATGAGAACAAAAAGAGGATTTCAAGCACAGCATTTTAATAAAAATTCATTTTTAATAATATGCACCATTTGTAAAGCTGCTTTGAAACAATCATTATTGTAAAAAAAAGCTTTATATAAATAAACTTGCATTGAATATTAATGATTTAATTCACTGCAAAAAAAGCATTCAGTCATTATTTTGGTGCAACCATTACATCTCTTTATTTCTCCAAATGACTTCATCTTCACTTAGAATTCTAACATAAAAATATAGATTATTTGTAGAAAAGCAAAACGCTGGAAGATTATGCAAAATCACATCTTGCGATTCTCTACTACAGCAATATGAGTTCATAAGTATACACGAGGAGATTCAACGCCTTCTTCTCACCTCAGGACAAGAGAACAAAAGAGACTTCCTAAAATGAGGGCAATCATCTGTGATAAATACAGTCTTTAGCCTGTCAATGTCCTCATATAAGGCCTGCAGTTACAGATATTTTTATCAGGGCAACCCACCAGTACAATAACAGACTCGCACATAGTCAGCATACGACAACAGTTGAACACAGACACACGGTGTCACTATGGTGATTCCGCAAAAGAACCTGCCACCTCTGACACAAGTTCAGAAGAATTGATTGGAGTCGTCTGCCCTTATGCTCTTTAGGTCAAAACAGTATGTCTGTCTAATTCAGCATCTGCGTTAGTGCTGGAAATCCATTATTGATAGTCAGGAAAGCAATCAAACATTCACTGTATAACCTGTCTGTGTTTAAGGTTATACGTCTGAAATCATTCTTTGACTTACGGTTTTAGCAGCTGTGACGACGTACTGAAGAACCATCTCTCTTTTTGTGTTTAAGTCCTTCTCTCGCAGTGGAGCTTTCTTCTCCTCATTAAGATTCATGTCCTCCTGAAAATCCAAAAAAACATGCAAGAGAACTTAAGTTCTTTAGTATTGCAACTTACTTTATGAGCGTCATTGCAACTGAAAACAATTGGTCAAACAACACATATACTGAATTCTACATATTTCTGCTCAAAAGAAAATATTACTGGAGATTGAGGTTGTAAATGTAGCAGAGGCGAGCATCCTTCGGTTTCAAATGATGAATCAAACCATGCCTAACACCTGTTCTTTTTGTAACTGCAAATAAATGAAACCGCAGGAAGTCAGTGTCTACCCATGAATCCATCAAACAGATACATCCTTCCAGAATCTTATGACATAAAGAAGAGTGAAAGGAGATGTAAATGACAAACACAAAGGCTGATAATACTTCATGTCTTAAATATCTGAAAGAAAAAAAGGTGAAAAAAAATGCAAAAGTGTGTCTTTAAACCCTAAATATCCAAGCTTTTTTTCTTTTTTCATGCAACATATTTTTTAATAGTGTAACATTTCTGTAGGAGCCATTCAATGTTAAATGTTTTACATTTATTTCTGGTAAAGGCACATTTTTATGTGATAAATGGTTTGATTTTGATACTAAAAGGGAAGTTTAGAATGCAAAACAATTCAGCACACAAGCACATCTGAAATAACGCAATTCAAACATAAAGGATTCAGTCTTAAAGATAATTCACAATTTTGTTATTTAAATAGCGTCATATTCATTTCAAAGCATATTCTAGCTGATTTTATATATACAGTGGGGAAAAAAGTAAAAAGTATTCCACGTGACATGTTTTTTTTTCTGGGAAAAATATTCTAAAGGACCTTTTGACATGAAATTGAACCAGATTTTTGTAAAAACCGAAACAAAAATATAACAAAACTAAAAAATTGTGTAATAATAATAGAACAACACAAGGAGAAAGTTCTAAACGGCAACACTTTATTTTGATGGTCCATTTTAGTATTAGTAGAGTGTCTGCTTAATATCTGTTGATACTGCTCCTTCAACAGACATTTAACTGACGTATAAGAAACGTTGCAAGTACATGTCAACTTACACTAACCCTAACCCCAACCTAACAGTCTACTTATAATCTAATGAGAATTTGTTGCAATGTAACTTAAAATTAACAAACGGACCATTAAAATAAAGTGTGACCTACTGAACTATTAAAATGTATTCAATACTTTATATGAAAGTTTTTTTTTTATGATGGCAGCTTAAAGACACTTCTCATGTGGAGAACGAAGTCACATGAATTGCTCAGGTGTGTTTTTTGTTTCCCCCACAGACTTCAAGAGAGTGTAAAAATCTTGATGTTTCCTTGGCTGTGTTTTGTGTCATTGTCTTGCTGAAATGTCCACCCTGTTTTCATCTTCATCAACCTGCTAATGTAGATGTTAGACTGAAGCAGCTAATATTAATTTACAATGTTGAAGGGCAGAGGCTTGCTGAATAACTACTGAGAGATTTCAGCTACTGTCTGGGCTTTTCACTGCTTTTTCTCTGTGTCATTTCATTTTATTTCACAATAACTTAATTTGTAAACTAATTAATATTGTTTTCTTAGCATATACAGTTGAAGTCAGAATTATTAGCCATCCTAAATTATTAGCCCCCTTGTTTATTTTTTCCCCAATTTCTGTTTAAAGGAGAGAGGATTTTTTTCTAAACACATTTCTAAACATTATAGTTTTAATAACTTGCCTCTAATTGATTTATTTTATCTTTGCCATGATGACAGTAAATGATATTTTTCTAGATATTTTTCAAGACACTTCTATACAGTTTAAAATGAAATTTAAAGGCTTAACTAGGTTAATTAGGTTAACTAGGTAAATTAAGGTAATTAGGCAAGTTATTTTATAATGATGGTTTGTTCTGTAGACTATCGAAAAAAAATTACCTTTAAGGGGCTAATAATTTTGTCCTTAATGACGTAAAAAAAAAATTTAACTGCTTTTATTCTAGCCGAAATAAAACAAATAAGACTTTCTCCAGAAGAAAAAATATTATCAGATGTACTGTGAAAATTTCCTTGCTCTGCTCTTTGGGAAAATTTGAAAAAAAAATTCAAAGGGGGGCTAATAATTCTGACTTTAACTGTATATAGCATATCTTTGCACTTTTTACATATATTCAGTGAAAACCATGTATAATTTCATTGCTCCAACCAAATTGATCAATTCTGCTGCTCTGAGTTAACGCTGAATCTAAAAATCCACTCTGCCTTTCAACAAAAGCCATCAAGTGTTTTAGACAACATTTAAAAAATTTAAATAAGCAGTTGATGATAATAAGCCATTTTGCTCAATAGTTATACGAGCAGTTATTATAACCATCTGTGCTTTATGCGGATACTCTTTTGTGCAAAATTGAGCTATCTTTTGAAAATTAGCACCTAACGCAAGCCTGACTGATGAAGTCATGAATTATGTATTAGAAAACCTAATGGACCAATTTCTGAAAAGATTAGAAAATAACGGTAAAACAGAAATGAGCATGTTTATAAATCTGAACCTGTTGTACTGCTAAGACAGACATTGGCAGATATTCTTGGCAATTCCACTTTGCAGATTACTAAAGCAACACGTCCTGTGCCAAAGCAAACTAGCGCACTGCACTTCTCAAACTCACTATCTCTGACAGAGACTGAGGCGGGAAAAAAGGACTAGGGTGCACTTGTGGACAGTTTACAACAACCATCAACAGATAGAAAGGGCATGGAAATCTCAAGGCAGAAGACAGAACAATAAAATCGATAAGAGGGAGAAGGAAAGAAAGAGAGATGAGAGAGAAAGACAATAACGGCTGCATACGATGCTGAGCGTAACGTTCCTAGTGTCCTCCGGTCTTATTTCCCTTTCCCCAAAGCACTCTCCTTTTCTTCCCTTTCCTGAGATGATAGATCAGCAAAGCAGTTTAAGATTTCACTCATGGGTTTGCAGGCGTGATGCAGTCTTCTTGTGTCAGTGAGAGAGAAAGTGGAGGATGCTGGGATAGGTGTGGATAGGGCGCAGAGCGGAAAGGCATCCATTACCACCGTTGGCCCTGTCACCTCTGTTGGCATGCTCATGTATCCAAACTCGTACTTGCCGTGACTAATGACTGCGTCTCTGCCCACGTTATCCACACTCTTCCTTCTCTACCCAGCAGTGGCTGCTCCTGTCACTCAATCCTGCACTCCAAGACGCTGCTCAACCGCTAACAACACCTCCACTCTTAGAAAGGCCACTGATGGGCACATCCGTTCCATAGTGCTAAGGCAACGGAGGACTGTTTTACAATGTTGCTTGATGGAAACTTAGTCAATTGTAAAAAAAAAAAATTGTGACAAAAGTATTTTGCAATATATGTAACTCTTAACAGAATTGTGAGTCTCAATCTAAACATTGGTTTAAATGCAAATATTATTTATTCATTTTAAAAACCTGAATTATTATATACTTATTAGGGTTCAAGAGCCCCTATTTTGCATTATAAAAAGTCATATTTTGGTTTTAGGGGTTTGCAACAACAGGCTGATATGCATGCAATGTTTGTCTTATAATATGCAATTATTTTTAACTAATTATCCCAACAACTCGCATATGATTTGTTCAGCGATTTATTTGTTCCCAAACCCCTCCTTTGCGTGTAGCTAACCTGCTGTGATTGATCCGAAGACCCAGTCTGTTGTAAATGGTCGACTGGGTTCAGCACGAGACAGAGATCACTACGGCTATGTAGTAGCACACAGAGTATGTGAGAGCCCAATGCAGGAATGCAATAAAGCAATGCATATTACTCTACTCTTAACCCTAACCCCAACTAATAACAACGATACACATTCAGTATTAATGGCAAAGTGGCAAAAGTTGAACTATTTTGAAAATTGACCACACTGCACCGTTGGCTATACTGTGGTATTGTTGTGAAAATGAACTTTAATCCTTTATTCCCTGCAGCCGAATCCCCATCTGTCAGGGATCGTCGTCTTCGTGTCATGATCAGTCCCGTGATTCCCTGCGCTCCGCTAGTGTTTGAAGGGAAAGGTGTGGTCATGTTTTACCGGAACCGGCACTTCATATTTGGTGATGTATAGTTTCAACATCAGTTTCGAGCAAAAGAGTCGACTATTTCCTTAAAGTCAAATAGTTTTAAACATGGTGTACTTTCAGATTTAAACCTTAGCTCGATGTTTTCATTCATTTAGTGCTGTATTACACAATGCATAGAAGGTCATTTTCAAAAACCCATAGTAGGGGCTCTTTAAACCTAATAAATAAAATGTTTGGCTTTATACTGAAAAAAATGTCAAGTATATAAAAAAACATATTCAGCTCTAGTGAACAAGCAATCCAAATTGAAACTGAATTGTATTAAGTTTCAGTTCTAGTGTCATGAGTGGCAGTAATTTAGAACCAAGTCTGTATTTACAATTTAAAAAATGTCACATTACAAAACTTTATACAATACCATTACGGCATACATTTCTTTCATATGACATTAATGCAGTGCTTACTTTAACAATATTTGAAGGCTACAGGGTAATGGTTTAACTTTAAAGTATTATTTAAGTATTTATTTAACTAAGTATTGCTTTGAAATGTGCATTTTTGTTTGTTGTTTTACGTAATCTCAACCAAAACACGATGAGAGGGTGGGACAGTGTAGCTCCTCCCCTGTTTTATAAAGCCGACAAAAGTATTTAATTTTATCACCGCTCTGCCAGAGAGACTGGTTAAAGCATGAGGAGGCAAAGCATGTCAGATACTAGAGAGCATTTGATTGGTTATGATGTGATTAGAAACTATAGCGCAAGGTGACGTGAATAAAACCGTTGGTCCATTTGGGCGAGGTGACAAACTACAAGCTTTACATGTTTAAATCAGTTTTATCTTCTAAAGGCAAATTGTCGCTGTTTTGGGGCACACTGGCTTATAGATATTCTAAAAACAAATAATACTGATACTAACATCTAAAGAACTTTAATTTCATAGGACCTTTACATAATGTATAGTTTAGTAATAAATATTAAAAGCATAAAATTATTTTTATTTTATTTCAAACATTTAAAATTGTTAAAATAAACTATTTATTGGGTTTTTTTAATTAAAAAAAAAAAAGATTTTCTAGTTTTTTTAGAAATTTACTTGTACAGAGTACTGACTACTGAAATTCTGGTACGTATATTCAGGGCTCACAAAATTTTTAAATCCCTGGTAGTAGCCCTTGGGCAGTCACTCTTCAGTTTTTGGTAGCCCGAATATAAATTTAAGTAGCCCAAATAGAAAATACATTATTAATTAAATTAAAACATGTGAGAGTGACGAGTGTTTGTGTGCTTCAGTGCCACATATTGAAACAATTTTTATTTGAGAGGTATTATTGTGTGGCTTTTCTCAAGTAAAAAAGTGGATTTCTTGCTGCCGTATCAGCAGCACAGCACATACAGGATTATAATTTTTTTGAGTGAACGTAAAGGCATTGAAATATATTTTTACTCTCACTTGCCCTTCGGACAGGGGGAGATAGAATCTGGTAGCCCGACTGAAAAAAGCAAAGCCCTTAGGACGTTGAGCTACTAGATTTTGCGAGCCCTGATATTTATTTTGTTTACCACAACAAACCATGAGGTGTGTTCAATACTCTCAAAGTAAGTACATAACGGAAATTTAATAATATATGAATGAACATATGAGTAAACTTGCTTATGTATACAGTATGTTTATATATTAATATGGTGTAAACAGATTAGGAATGTGCAGAATATAATGCATAACAATGGTTGCAGTGGGGCGGGAAGCTCTGTTGGAGCAAAGACAATTAGCTTCTATTTAAAAAAAAAAAAAAGATTGTTTATTGTCGAATTAAACGTCAACAAAAAGATATGAACAAAACATGCAATTTTAAAACAAAACATGCCAAACATCCAAAACAAACATCTCAATTATTTTTAGTTCTACTTCATGTATTTTCTTTTTATTTATCACAACAAACCAAGCTGCTTGCAAACATTCGTTGTGACTGTATTTGCGCCCAGTACTATGTGAGAGCGAGTAAGTGTGTGAGTGAGTGCATTTACAGGCTTGAGGGCCTCGTCCTTCTATGAATACAAGCTGATTGAGGTCAGCGACCCATAACAATCCATTTCATTATAAAAAGGTTGCGTTTCCTTAAAACATAATTGCAAATAAACCTCTAGTGATTATTGTGGTTGAAAGGTTGATAAAGGTCATTGTGTGGGAGTGATAATTAGTTGGTTCTATACATGTCCACAGCAAGTAGACAGGTCTATTGGAGATGCACAGATTGACTGGAAATAAATCAGAACTCAGAACCTTTTTTTTGTCGATCTCTTTTCCAGACTTGCACACAAACTGCTCTGCAATCATTTTATATTAAGAAATCTTTAAACAGAATGTAAAGAGATGTCTGTGGAATTATGTAAACAGTAAGATTGGTGCATCTCACACCGGTTGTTTCCAAGTATTTGCAATTGCCCAAATAGACTGTGTTTAGCTAATGGAGTTTTGCCCTTTTTGTTCACGAAAGCAGCTAATCACTAAAAATGTAAAAGTTAAAATCAGAATTGGACAATTAGCATGTAAAAAAAAATTAAATGGCAATCACAAACAGCCATAAAAATCAAGATTGGTGAATCACTAAAATGTGTCCAATGGAATGAATGCAGATCAACACATCCTAAACTCTCAGAAAACAATTATTCCATATACGTAGTTGTGTTTCATTAAAGTAATAACACAATACACTGATTTATTAATAACTGAATGTGTCTTACCATCATTTTCTCAAAGAGTGCAAGAATTTCCTTCTCCGATGTGATCCTTGAAGAAAGCTCTTCAAATTCAGAGGAAGATGACCAGTCACCAGAAGAGGAATACTTGGACATGTGGGAGAGATTTGGTCGTTCCTTTTTACTGCCAGGGATCCGGATACTGGAAAATCTGTCCAACTGAAAGAACAATGAAACATTTGAGACTGTATTTTTTTTCTTCATAACAGTAAAATAAAAGCAAAATATACACAACCATACAAAACTCCAGAAGGCACTTTACAATACTACAAAAATTTTATCATTTTAAATAAACACTGTTTACACAAAAATATTAAGCAGCACAAGCATTACAATATAAGTGCTTCTTACACATATACTTTACTTGAGCAGTCCGCCCAGGTATATTAATGGCCGCCCAAGTACATTTGATGACAGTTTTTTTTTCCAATATTATCATCCTTTTACACTTTTTTCATATCCGGCAAAGATAACCAAACATCCGCGTTTGATTAACCAGTGGAAAATATTCTCAATATTCTAAACTTTCATCTTTATTGCTAAAACTCTGCAAAGACCAGACCAAAAGCAACAATGCATAAACCAGACAGCCAAAAAGATTTTAATCTATCCTGATAGTTCTACAGGCCGCAGATGAGGTTAACACTTTGTAACAAGGTAACAAATCCACGAGGCCCAGAGGTCTTGTACATACCTACTAATGGCCTCTAAGGATGAGCCTGAACTGAACAGAACTTCAAAAGCTTTCAGATCTTCATCAAACACCCACTTTAGCCCTGTGAAAGGTGTTCATGATCGGTTCTAGCTTGTCTATTGTAAGCAGACTTTCATTAGGAGCTACACATTTAGCATGCCTAACAAACAGAGTGTCCGCAGAGACACTGTAACCGGCCGTCGATTTATATCGAGGCAGCGGGCCCCCGCATCACACAGATAATGATTTCCTAATTGGATTAGATTTGTCAGAGAGCCGTTTTCTCCCTCTCTGCCTGTGGGCGCAATGGGGAAAAGACAGGCGACTGAGATGTCAGCGTTGGCTGAAAAGGTAGGTGGTTTATTTTCAGAGGGCTTGCCCCCTTTCTTTCGAGGGGCGGGTAAAATTAGCAGCCGTTATCTTCGAGTATATTTTTCCCAGATGCCACCCATCGCGCATTATCTCGGCAAGAAGGAGAGCAACACGCTGAGATAATCAGCAATGACACTGATGTAAAATTAATTAAACCCAAGCAGTAGATCAGAGTGTAGCTAGCGACTACAGTGCACAGAGCCGATGCAGGGAGCAAGCGCGTGGTGTCTGATACCGAACGACACCATCGTCTGTCTAATTTGGTTTGCTGCTGCCCTAAAGCGTCTCTTCGCTACATTGAGTGATGGCACTGATCAGTTTAATCACAGAGATTCATCCCCAGCGGAGGGAAGAAGCGCTTAGCTATTCCACACTCGTTACCGGTGAATAGATAAATAAATATGTGCAGCCGCTACCTCGATAACAACAACAACAGGCGTCATACAGCAGCCGACGCGAGCTGATCTAGATGATGAAGTGCTTTTCAGGGCTGTTTAGGTGTTTATGAGTGAGTCTGCGGCTTACTTTCATGCGATCTCTCTCTCCCTTGCTCACTGACAGACACTTTGATGTTACTAATGGCTTCATTCCCCTTCAATGCTCTTCTGATCACTCCACCAGACCCCTCTTCAGTAATTCAGCCTCTCAGCACCAAAACACATTTCTACCATGACCAAACATCAGCCCTCACTTGGGAAAAAAGCCCTCCATTATCTAAGGAAAGGATTCGCTCATCAAAAACATGTTCTACAATATCCTGCCACCCCACAAATTCAGCAAGTAGTGCCCAGCATTCTGCATGTGCTAATTACCAAGTGATTTCGCCGCTTGTTCATTTTCTCGCTCTTCTCATTTCTTGTGTTTATACCCAATTCTAAAAATCAGCTTTTTGGTACATTTATATCTGCTAACATATGGCACTTGAAATATATATATTTTTTAATATTACATTGTAATTTTTCTTTAATTCATTTAAATAAGTATTGGAAAAATACTTAAATTGAGCCGAGAATGCAGCCACATTATCCTTACAACTGTAACTTACCAACAGTACTTAAAAATGTTATTATACATCTAGTTACAATCTATATTTTTGCATACTGGTTAGGGCTGCACAATATATCGTGTTAGCATCGATATTGCAATGTGATCATTTGCTATAAATCACATTGCAAGATCTGCAAAGTCGAGTTCAGTTTATTCATCCTTCAGGGAATTAGAGTACAATTGTAGCTGATCAAGAACCACATTGAGTCATTGTGAAGTTTAACCTTAGAGAAATGTAGCTTGTTTGCTTTGTTTTTAAGGCCTATGGCTGTAAGATTAAGTACATTTAATATTTTATGTTAAGGATACTCATAATAAACAATTAACCGTTAACGGAAAGGGTGCGTTTTTAACTGATTAGAGGAATCTGTTAAACAAATTAAAAAATACTAATATTAATATAAAATATATTTATTAAAAACAACCACATGTGCCTACATACGTATTTTGCCAAAGAAGCAAAATGAAGACGAATATAGCTGGTCACAGTTTGACACAGATGAGTTAATGCCAAACCAGCTCTAATGGTAATTGCCTCTGTCCTGGATCCGCATCATAAACACCTCCGTTTATTTGCAAAATTGAAGAAAGAAGCCGCAAAGCAAAACTTTCTGAAATCTGCTTTCTGCTCTGGAAACAAGCCGGCCACAAGTCGGAGCATTTGGGTTTTCTCTCCATCAGAGTGGCAGGAGAAAATATAAGTACACAAGCTGTAAGGTAAAATCAGATGCTCAAGACTAGGGTTGGGCCGATACAGGATGCCATCATTCATCACCGATGGCCGATAAACTTCACGATGCTGAGCCGGCATCGCCATCCATCGCCCCGCCCCACATTTATATATAACTTATTATTTGCATGTCATCTTAATAGCAATAACGGTCTTTTCATGAGCTGTGTTAAAGTTTACATATAGCTGTCGCTTGCACGGCTGACAGCATCGTGAGAATTAAATGAAGGATTATACAGTACTTCTCGTGCTTAAAATGTGTAGATTCAGTGGCAAACGCTGTTACCTGCAAACCCCGTCCCACAGACTTTACTGTGAATGGCTTTAGTTATTTTCATAGCGGACTTGAAGCCACTGGAAGTCTTTTATCCACTCTTGGAAAAGTGTAAATGATGGATTAACATTCAGCACGATCACTAATAAGATGTGCCATTATTAGTGACTTTAGGTGGTTTCTAAAACAAAATCTGTCAGTGTTATTTTCATTCTCTCATCTTCAGCACTTCACATTTTCGCAGTTGTAGCTCCTGTCATCTGAAGGCAGAAGGCATTGACTGAGTGATTGACAGCTGATATTAACCAATCCATTCGCGTTCAGTTCTAGAGCAGTGGGCCAATAAAAAGAGTACAAAGGCAGGGCAAGCATTGTGGGCTTTTTTTACTTTAGCAAGTTCACATAACAACTGTTTTAATCTGTTCCTGAGCGCTGCGTTTGGCCATTTTAAGTGCAAAGATGCATTCTGCATAAATGTCTCCTAAATCCGCTCACGAGGTATGAATTTTGCAGTGAAAACAGGTCACATGCCAGCAATTTATGCAACAGCACAAATGCTTCCAAATATATTTTTAGGTCGCATAAAATTTCGGGCGCATATATGTCCAAAACGGTCAAGCCCTAGCATCTTTACTTATTATTTCCTCATAATAATAATAATAAAACTAATAATAAAATTAAAATAATAAAAGTTATCAATCAATTACAATACAAATTACAGTGAACTCCAATCGAACTCTCGTCTCTTCCAGCAGCTGTGGGAAAAAGCCATTATAACAACACAGATCACTCTGTCCCACTGAAAAAAAGTGATTGACAGGAGGTAATTTGTGTGTAACTTTATTTATTTATGGTTTGGTTATGGGTAAAGCAAAGACCATGTGGGTCAGGTAGTGAAAACTGTAGGCTACAATTAATTAATTAGTTATGAATTAACTGATTTTTAACAACTACCCCCACATTAGACATCGTACAATGCCAAATTGGTCAACATCGCCCAACCCTGCTCAAGACGTAATGATGTCTATTAAAATGTTGGCAGAGGTTTGTGATATAAGAATTACAGCAGATCATTAATTAAATGAATATTTTCCGTGGAGCAGTCAATTTAATGTAGCCTGTTATTGTTATTTGACGGAGAGCGGAAAAAAGCATAAAAAACAGCCTATGCCAGTTTAAAAAGGATTCAGGAGAACATTTGTGATTTAAGTGAAAATATTTAGAGCAGGACTATCTATTTTATTATTTTTATTATTTTTATTCTGTTTTTCTATTCTGTTGGAAACACTGCAGGTAAGTGAAGATGTTCTGTTGTTAATATATTCATGCTGCTGTTTGCATGTTAAAATAAATTAGTATTTTAAAATGCAATATTTACTGTGTTAAGACACAAATTACACACGTCAATTAATTTTTTTTATTAAATAATAATTTAATATCAATCTGAACAGTTAAGGGTTAATATTCGGTTAACGAGCAGCGATTGTCGATTGGCAAAATTAACCAAAAATAGCATCCCTAATTTGTGTATAAGAAATTATAACAATAAAAAAATTGCTGTATTTAACATTTTATACCATGAAGACTATGCAGTGTTATTTGTTTACATTTAATTCAACTTATACTCGAATACAGTAATAAAAATACAAATAAAACGCTGTGTTTCATTTATTATTCTTTCCGAATTATTCATTTGATGAAAAACAAACATTGCAGTGTTCATTTTTTCCAATATTGTGCAACCCTAATACTGGTACATTTCTTTTTAACTTAATAATTTTTAACTTACTAAATGTGTCAAGTAAAATAGTGACGTCACTATCAGCTACTATGCTTTCTAACATATTGGGCATCTCAAAAAACACATCCTTTGATAATTTCTTATTACCCATTATCCAGGTGCTCATTTTGGACCACGTCTGACTTTTCACTTTGAAAAAGAGTAAAAACGAGTGTCCCAGCGGCATCTATCTCATCATAATCCTGATTACTCTGTTCCTGGGTCTACCTTCCCTCTAGCAACGACAGACTGAGAATCAATACCAAACCAACACAAACAAAAACACATTTTGATGCTAATCGATAATGCAAAAGAAACAAAACACATTTTAAGACCACAAGAGTGATCTTATAATAAAGGAGGATGGTATGAAAGAGAGAGAGAGAGAGAGAGAGAGAGAGAGAGAGAGAGAGAGA
>CAIGQZ010032461.1:14377525-14394123 GCA_903798205.1 Danio tinwini | reverse complement strand
ATGGAAACGAGTAAAGGACCCAGGAGGCGAAGAATTAAAGAAGAGAAGATTGAAATGTATTGAGGAAAGAGGAAACCTGGAGAAGAAATGAATAGTGAGTGAGCGGGGCAAAAGTGAGGAAAGCGAGAAGGACGATATGAGATCGAAAGTAGGATGAAGGTGATTGCGGTGCTAAATGCCAAAGTTGATGCTATTAACCATGAGGTGAAAAACGGCCACTGAGTTCTATCGATAAGATGGTCTAGGTGCCGTTGAAATTAACTGACTGCTCCACTCCATGACCTAAAGTCCTCCATCCAAAATATTTCATTACCTTTCGCTGCTGCAAGACGAAACAGGTCCAGCTGCACAGGCTTGATACCACCAATGCTAATAAATTCAGACCGGTACATGAAATGCTAACAGGCTTCAGAATTCAGCTGGGCAACATTGTTGTTTCATCTCTCTCACAAAAAAAATTCTGAAAACCAAACATACAATTCCAGCTATCCTTGGTGAAAGGATTCAAAAACTCTGTTGTTAATTAATTTGCCAATGTTTGGAAATTATTTTTAATGTTCTTGTTGTGCAGCTTCAATTCAGGTCTGCGCATTGTTTTGTTAGCTCTGTCAAAATGACCATGAAATTATATAAAGGCAGGAATTCGTAGTGTACTCCCCTTAATAGATAAATACTTTGCTTCATTCATCTGAATGTGTCCAGTTTATTGTATTTTTTCTCAATAAAATATTATTGATTAGATTTTTTACAATTACTTACAGGAAACAAACATTAAACGTCATTCATCATTCAGTGTAACAACAGAAAAATATGTACAAAAAAAATCAAGTCAGACATGTTTAAGGAATAGAATCCTTTGACTGGATATTAGGGTTGGGCCGATTGACGATGCCATTGTCAATCGCTGATGGCCGATAAACTTCACGATGCTGAGATATGACTTATTATTTGCATGTCATCTTAATAGCAATAACGGTCTTTTCATGAGCTGTGCTAAATTTTACATATAGCTGCCGCTTGCACAGCTGACAGCATCGTGGGGATTAAATGAAGGATTATACAGTACTTCTCGTGCTTAAAATGTGTAGATTCAGTGGCAAACGCTGTTACCTGCAAACCCCGTCCCACAGACTTTACAGTGTATGGCTTTAGTTATTTTTATAGCGGACTTTAAGCCACTGGAAGTCTTTTATCCACTCTTGGAAAAGTGTAAATGGTTGATAAACATTCAGCACGATCACTAATAAGATGTGCCATTATTAGTAACTTTAGGTGATTTCTAAAACAAAATCTGTCAGTGTTATTTTCATTCATCTTCAGCGATTCACATTTTTGCAGTTGTAACTCCTGTCATCTAAAGGCAGAAAGCATTGACTGAGTGATTGACAGCTGATATTAACCAATCCATTCGCGTTCAGTTCTAGAGCAGTAGGCCAATAAGAAGAGCACAAAGGCGGGGCAAGAATTGCAGGCTTTTTTACTTAAGCAAGTTCACATAACAACTGTTTTAATTTGTTCCTGAGCGCTGCGTTTGGCGTCTTTAGGTGCAAAGATGCATTCTGCATAAATGTCTTCTAAATCTGCGCACGCAGTGAGGATTTTGCAGTGAAAACAGGTCGCACGGCAACAATTTATGCACTAGCACAAATGCTTGCAAATATATTTTAGGTGGCATAAAAATTTCAGGCGCATATGTGGCCAAAACAGTCGAGCCCTAGCATCTTGTTATTATTTCCTCATAATAAAAAAAGGAAGTTATCATCAATCACAATACAAATTACAGTGAACTCAAAACGAACTCTTGTCTCCTCCACCAGCTGTTGGAAAAAAAAAAAGCCATTATAACGACACCGATAACTCCACCTATTCATGCCAGAGTCCCACGGAAACAAGTGATTGACAGGTGGTAATGTGTGTGTAAGTTTATTTATTTATGGTTTGGTTATGGGTAAAGCAAAGACCATGTGGGTCAGGTAGTGAAAACGGTAGGCTACAATTAATTAATTCGTTATGGATTAATTGATATTTAACAACAACCACCCCCACCCCCGCCTACGACGACAATGCCATCGTCCATTGCGATGTTTCATATTAGACATCGTACGATGCCAAATTGGTCAACATCGCCCATCCCTACTGGATATTTGAAACTGCAGTATGCTGTTGTTTTTTTTAAATACCAATTAATTGCAAATACCAATTCCTGGTATTTGGGGAAGAATTTTCTTTACGTAGGTTAATATTCTAATGCGTAAGTGTGACTGTGTTATAAGTGACCCACTACCTGGAGTTTTGTATGTATATAGACATGACATAATGAAGCAAAGACAAACAACAATGAACCATATTTCACACAAAACCTGCCAGTTCCACTCAAATTATAAAACATTAATACAAGCTTAGCACTGTGAATTGGGCTAAGGTAAGGACATAGTTTGGACACTGGCTGTTTAAGTACTTGCTCAAAAATTTATTTCAGGTATTTCATTTAAAAATAATAAAAATAAAAAGTTACAGACTGCAGCTTTAAAGATTACAGTGTAGGGCCAAAATATTAATCAACTGTATGTTAATTGCCACTATTCATCAAATCAATAGATTTTGCACACTTGTAGGCAAGAAGAGTCTTTTTTCACATAAATATATTTCACCCATGTTTTAACTTTCTTTTCAGTTATTTGAAACATTATGCATTCCACGATTATATTCTATGTAAATAAAATCACTTTATCTAGTTTAATTTGATGTAGGCACCAAAATGGGATGCAAATAAAGACTACTGTGGTATGTTCCACAAATCAGGAAATAGGCTACATATGCTCTTAAAGACCTTTGTTAAATGTTTGAAACTAACCAGATGGAAATTTAACAAACTTATAAACTACAAAAACACAAACTTACCATGAGCTGAGTAGCTTCACAATAACTTGTAAAAGCATTACAGTTAAATGCAGACTCATTAGTGATGTAAAAAATAAAGCTTGACGTGTTTGATTAGAGGCAGTTTTAAAGTGTTAGAAGATCAAGAAAAGAACCACTCATATGGTTAAAAGCTTTAGAACACTGAAAACTGTTAAAAAAAACATACATTTATACATTCATCATAGAAGATAAAAAACAGCTAAAAAAACTGAAAAACAGACTGATATTGCACATAATTAGTTTTGTATTAAACTGACTGTGAATGTAATGCTGCGGTTGTGAGAATGCTGTTAGACATGGGTCCTCTGTTAGTCTGTTGTTAATAATGTTAGATATCACAGAAGAAATCAAATATAAGATGCAAGCTCATTAATGAAAAACAAGACAGAAAATGAAAAGGACTAAGCATCTGAAAGAGTGAAAAAGCCTGAATAAACCTGAATAAAGGACTCTTACCACATCATCAGTAAGTGTTCTGATGTTTAAGTGCTATAAACATTGAGAGAGAGAAAGAGAGAGAGAGAGAGAGAGAGAGAGAGAGAGAGAGGGAGAGAGAGAGAGAGAGAGAAAGAGAGAGAGAGAGGGAGAGAGAGAGAGAGGTGATTAGAATAATTTCTCAGTGACACTGAAATGGCATTGCAGACCACATGACAGTTGACATAGCTGTACCAAAATTTTGCTTCAAAATGCATTCATGTTTAAAGGTTTAAAATGCCATTCTTACTTAAAATGTCATTCTTACTTTTTACAAAAAGCCATATCAAAACTTAAATCGAATATGCCACACCAAAATTCTATATGTAAAAACACATCTTTAATCAAACATGAGGTGGGATGTACCAATTAACTGATTTCACTATTAACCACACTTTTAATTCGTTGCGGTTAATTAATTGTAAAAACTTTAACACCGCGTTTCTGCACAGAACAAAACTGCTGCAACTAAACAAAGTTATGCCAACTGTGCGCTAGTTTAAAGTTCTACGCTTCTACACAATATGTACTGGACTAAAGACTGATTTTAACTATATGGTTGAACTAAATGGCTTTAACTAAAATATAAACTATATGATTTTTCAGTGTAAAATCATTACTTTTAAATGCCAAAACCTTTTTTTTACTTATTTTTAAGTGCAAATAAAAATGGACTATTGTTTGTTTTTTACTATTATTGTGTGTTGTATTAATTGTTTACTGAGCAGCAATAAATACACTTTCTATAAGATACAAAATAAGGCGTTTTCTTGTGATTTACTAAACTAGTAGTGTTTTGAAATGAATGAATGCATAACAATCATAATAACCGTAAAAAACATGATTATTCCTCAGACGATAATAGTACAACCAAAATCTGTAATTGTTGCATCCCTAAACATGAGTAACATGATATTCATTGTTCTAGTTAACGACTACTGAGGGAGAAGGCAAATGTTTATGTTTGCATAAAAAAATTCGCAACCAGGTGAAATGGTTGTAAAAAGCTCACCACATATAAAAGCAAAAACATTTATATACTAACTTAATAGAAAAATCTAATAAAATACAATATCAAAGAATTCAAACTGATCTATGCAGTGTGTCAGCACATACATGCTTAGAAATTAATTATAATTAAAAAATAGATTGATTGGCTAGCATTTCTTGCAATACTTCCAAAAATTTAAGTTGCTTTGGCAACCATTTTCTGTTTCTGGTGTTCTGTTTAGGCATGGAAACACAAACACAGGCACCAAACTTTCCAACTAATTTAATGAAGCTGATGTGTAAGCAACAATATTGACAAAGAAAGCACTGCATCCAAACTCTCACTCCTCAAAAACAACAACATCAATCAATACTCCAGTCTTTCATTAACATCAAATACACAAGACAATGCAGAAAATGCATCAACCTGTCAACCGAACCTGCTAATGAGTTTCTAAGATTTACATTTTCATACCATAACAAACTGTGAGAACAGACAGATGAGTTTTTTTCTGCTCTGAATATCTCAGCTGTAAATTTTTTTTTCTCAGATCAAATTTGTTGATTAATCCAAGTGAGGAGAAAATGCCTAGCTGATATATGCAAAGACGAAAAAATGATCAGAAATGCAGATATGGAGATGAGAGGAAAATGGTCATCTAATTTGATTTTACATCATTCCCCCTTGATAATTAATAGAGAAACTGAGCAGAGTACTGCATGAACATTAAGGACCAATTCAGAGAGACAAAAGAATGAGACTTAAAATATTAAGATGTAGATTTGAAATCACAAGCACTGCAATTGTGTAACTGCTCTCTGTGGTAACATGCATGCCGCCATCTGTGTAAAGACAAAAGTTTCAGAGGCGATTGTAAATGAGAAAATGTTCCTCGGTGACATATGAACGTGCTAATATGCAATTGGAATATCTGCATTTTGGATTAAGGACAAAATTATACCCATCTGTTGCTTTGGATCATGCTCGCGCTCTGAGGAAAAACAGCTTTCGCGGTGCTCAGGAAAAGCATGTTTGCTAATGCTGCTGTGCTATTTCATTTTGGAAATTCTTTAGAGGAATGCTTTGCCAAATCTCATAAGGAGAAACAAAGCAAACAAACAAAACCACATTTTTGCCTGCATTCTTATTTGAGGTTCTTGCCAGTCGCACATTAGAGGAAGGAGAATAGGTTATTTAGCAGTAACCCAGCATGGCTCGTACAAACGGTTCAACTCCATCCCAGATGGCAGGCATTATAATCAGTCAAACTCCAAATCTACATTTTCACAACCTCCCTCTAACATTTACATGCACTATTAATTCAGCTACTGTTGCACACAATAGTCAAAAACAGACACACACACACACACACACACACACACACACACACACAGAAACACACTGCAGTTATTGGTGGCTTGGCCAAGCATCACAGCCATCAGTCTTACTTCATTAATGGAGTCAAAACAAATTCGCATGCTTCTGTGTAAACACACTGTGCTGGTGATCAATCAGAAAGTGTGTGCATGGGAAATGACCTTCATTAAAGAAACACAGACCTCCAAAAACACAAAACCCCTCAATCACAACGAAAGCCTCTCAATTACTAAAGTAACATGAAATACCAGGAACAAGACAAGTGACCTTCTGAGAGACTTTTGAGAAAATCTTTATATGCCAAAAACAACAAAATCTCAAATAACATAGCAACCATGTCAATTTTGATCAAACCACAATATATATGATCCGTACGCTTATATTCTTATAGCTTTCCATGTTACTAAATATTCAACTATGGTAAGAAGTTTCAGAACAGGTCTTAACTTCCCAATAAACTCTGTTAACTATTAACATTAATTTTAAATTCAGCACTTTTCTGCGTTAAAAATCCTGACATTAATTACACCCCAAAGGTGCCTATTGCACTGTCACTTTAATGTAAAAAAAAAAAACATCTAGATAAAGAACCTGCAGATATAAAGACTTCAAAACAAGTGAAAAAGTAATTGGATGAGATAAAACCACGAGCATCAAATAGAAAACAAATATTTACGAGGCTAATTGCAGAACCTTCCCTCTACTTGTCAGTCACTCTGACAGTGTTTGTTTACTCAAACTGCCTGAGAGAAAAAACTAATTATTTAAAACATACCCCAAACATGCAATTAAAAAGAAGCTGTTGTCATACTTAATTTAGCAGACACAGCAAATACGTCTTATGCTACTTGGCTATAATTATATTTGCTTTATAATTATCTAAATATCAGGTGATCCTCCTCCTCTGCAGTCATAATCTATTTTTATTTTGCATTTACATGCATTTAGTCAAAAAACTAATTTATTTGCAAGATCTTGTTAACTTTTTTAAATTTTATCCAAATCTCAGGGCATAAATATAGAGCCTTTATTAAGTGCACTCCTAATTTTCAGACTATACTGATCTTATAACTTTCACCTCCTCAAATTATTAATAATGTTATTGTTGTTTTGTTATCATTATCAACATGAGTATATTATAGTTATTACATTTTTCTGTCCACCCCTTGATCTTTCAATCTTATTATTGTTGATGTTGTTGTTAATAATAATAATAATAATAATAATTATTATTATTATTATTATTATTGTAATGTTTTTTGTAATTCTAATTAATATTATGTTTACTTTATGTTCTTATTATTAGAATATTTTCATTATTATAGTAATGTTTTTTCATATTATTCTTATTGTTTTGTCTGCTGCATTGTATTTTTCAAAATTTTCTTCTTTGTTTTTTTCTCCTATTAAATTATCTACTTTCTTTCCTTTTTTCCCCATTTCTTCTTAAATCTACTATTTCTTCTTTCCTCTTCTTCTACTCAGTATTATTACTTTCATTATCATTATTTGTCCGCTTCCTGATTTCCTAAACTCCCCTCACCTCCTCACTATTATCATTAATATTGATACGTCTACTTTTGTTTTCATTAATATTATTACTGCTCTGACTTGTTCTCCTGTTATCTCCTCATTATCATTATTATAATTACAGTTGAAGTCAGAATTATTAAAACCCCCTGAATTATTAGCCACCAGTTTATTTTTCCCCAATTTCTGTTTAACAGAGACACATTTCTAAACATAATATAGTTTTAATAACTCATTTCTAATAATTGATTTATTTTATCTTTGCCATGATGACAGCACATAATATTTTACTAAATATTTTTCAAGACACTTCTACACAGTTTAAAGTGACAATTAGAGGCTTAACTAGGTTAATGAGGTTAACTAGGCAGGTTAGGATAATTAGGCAAGTTATTGTATAACGATGGCTTGTTCTGTAGACTATCGAAAAAAATATATAGCTTAAAGGGGCTAATAATTTCGACACCAAAATTATTATTTTTTTATTTAAAGCAGCTTTTATTCTAGCTGAAATAAAACAAATAAGACTTTCTCCAGAAGAATAAATATTATCAGACACACTGTGAAAATGTCCTTGCTCTGTTAAACATCATTTGGGAAACATTTAAAAAAAGAAAAAAAATCAAAGCGTGTTTAATTTCTACCATTGTCATTATTCAGGCTGCTGTTGTAGTAGTAATAGTAGCAGTCGTTGTAGAAGTAATAATTGTAGTAGTAATTTGTAGTAGTATCAGTGGTAGCAGTCGTCGTTGTTGTAGTAGTAGTATCAGTAGTTGTAGTAGTACGTTGTGATAGTAGTATCAGTAGTAGTAGACATTGTAGTAATAGTAGTCATTGTTGTGGCTGTAGTAGCAGCAGCAGTAGTAACATTAGTAATTTTAGTAGTAGTAGTTGGTGTAATACTTGTTGTAATTACTATTATTATTATTATTGTCAATTATTATTACTGTTGCCCTTTTTTTCTTTTTACATTGTCATTATTACTATCCTTACATTAATTTTATTGCTGTCACTCCTTACCACTGTTATCTTTATATGCACACACACGCACACATTCAAACAAACGCACCTGCCAGTACCTGACTATATTGTTGTTGTTTTTTTCATCTGTTTTTTGTTGTTTTGTGTACCACTTGCATATTCTAATAATCATAAATAAATAAATAAATAACTTTCAGACAATTTTGCAGTCATTTTTGAGACGTTTAACCTTGTAAGCAGGGAGCTAATTGCAGTTCATAGACCTAACCTCAACCTCCCGATCTCTGCTGGAAACCAGCATATGGCAACTCTGCCAACAGGAATACAGTAATATTTTTATTTAAATAGAAAAAAAATGACATTTGTCTCACTTTTTTGCTGATCCGAAAAATGGTCTGATCCGTGACTAAAAAAACGTAGTGTGATCCGAACTGCAGATTTGTGATCCGTTACACCACTAATATATATGCACTTCAATACTTTCATTTATGAATGATGTTTCGTGGTCCATGCAAAAATCAAATGTGAAATGAAGCAGGTCTGATTTTACCAGGAAAATTAGCTATTTATATGTTGTTTATGTCAGGGTGCAACCATATGAGTCTAGTATAATTAATAATTAGAATCTTCAGAATTATGAATAGTTGTACTCTGATATCTTCACTGTTCTATATTGAGGACCAAGACCAATTTAAAGTCTATTTAAGTACATCACCCTAAGTCAAAACTCCAATACTAAACTTAGAATAAAAATCAGACAGACCGTCACAGCAAATGACAGAACCCAAGTGATGCTAAAACACTGGTCATATATTTAATTAAATGTATTGTTAGCCTTTTAAAATAAGATATTTAACTTGATATAGATATATGTATATAGAGCACAAAAAAAAATTGTGATAATATTATATTGGTTCAATGTCGAGACACACATATTGCTTCTGTTCTGTGCAGCAAATGGTGGAGCAGCAATTGCTTTCATAACTCATGATTTCATTTGATCACCTTTTTGATTATTAAAAATAATCACATTAAAATGCCTATTAAATTAAGTCCATTAAGATATTTTATATAACATTATTAAATAAAATGAAGTCATTAGTATTGAGAATATAATATAATAGAACCAAATTAGTTTATTTTTCATTATTATCAGGGCTTTACATTAACATCTGCCAATCCGCCAAATGCAGAGATTTCAGTTGTGGCGGGATAGACAACCACTCTCACTAGCCAATCTGGCTGGTTGAAGATCATTTTTAAATTGTAGTTTTCTTAAAAGCAGGGTTCGACAATAACAATGGCCCAATATGCGTGCAAATGTCATCTTAGAATCGAGGAGCAGCATAACCGACAAAAATAGCGTTCACGCGGGCAAAAGAAAGCAGCGAAGCAGCCGTGCCTGGAAACGCACCTGCTGCTATTGGTTCTCTGAAATAGACTGAACAAAAAAAGTGACGCTCGTGCACTCACAATCCTGCTGCTTCCGAAAGCTCCAGATGTTTTAAAAATATCTCTTTTTCTAAGCAGCAGCAGGTGCCGGTTTTGTTTTAACTATTCTTTGAACAGAACGGATTACGGGCCTAACGTTACCTGTGTGTGCGTGATTATCCTTGCATTATTACATGTTTTTCACCTGCTTTTTTTTGCTTATGGTTATTTTTGTTAATAAGGTTTAATTATAATTTTTACAATAGCATTGCTTTAATAGGAGATTGACTCCCCATATATGTGTAGTTATTAGTTAACTAGTGATCCGAGAGAGCGTTAGCCTGGACAGACTAGGCTACTGTGCATAGTTTTAGATACATGGCAATAATTATTCTTTAAATGTAATTGTTTTTTTTTTAAGTTTTGTTAAAAAAAGCATGAATATTTTGCATGTTTTGTCATATTATTTAACATTTGTGGCTAAGAAATAATTATTTATTTATTTTTGGTGTGGTCAGAGATAAATTTGGTAAATCCTTAATTTTGAGCCCTGAAAAGTCCTGTGAAATAAAAACGAATTGCAATGACACTATGAAAGCACAGCCTATTTGCTCATGCACATTAGGCAAGTTCATACACAAAAAAAGTGAAAAAAAAATGAGGAGGCATGTGGGCATAACACAAAATCTAAATCAATTAATTTTAGCATGCCAAAGTCAAATTTATGCATATAAAATATATTTTCCCAACAACCAAATTGTGGCTAGTGAAAATGGCGAGTGGCTAGTAATGTTGGAAAACTACTAGCCACATTGGCTGGTGATCAAAAAAGTTAATGTCAAACCCTGATTACTATTATTATTCTATACAGTAATCTATAAATAGTTCTAGTCGAGGTTTGGGCACACGAAAGAGTGCTTTTGACTAGTAAAATGTGCTATAATTAGCAGGTATGTGATCAGCCTAGGACAAAAAATTTAAAAAACGAGATGCACCCTCTCCTCCTGGCTTTATTAATAATGTACTGTAACTGTACATAAAGCACACGTGGTCGTGACATGCAATTGTGAGCACGAAAAAGTGTGCACAGCAGCACACATTTTTTAAATGATTTTATAATCAGTGACTTCCTCATATGCACATTATAGTACTACACAATATCATTACATTATATACACAGTAGCCTAGGTAGGTCAACAATTAAATCCCTGATTGATGTCTGGAATGAAGCAGTTACTGCTGTTCCTTGTGTACAATGATGAATTCTGAAGGGGCAAACCATCAGGACGTCTGCTTTGATGACGATGTACCTCACTAACTGGTTATTGACTAAACTAAAACTTTTGAGTTGCCAATTCTGCCCGAGAATATTTATTGATAGAAGCACAGTAATGAGAAAACAAAGATTTTCTAAACCACATTTAAAACAACAAAAAAAGATGAAGTTGGTCACATGACAATGATTAAAGATCATATATGGTGCTCGATCCTGATCTGAGTCTGAACTGAAGCACTACTCCAACTTCCTTAAACAAGTTAATATAATCATAAAACATCGGCTCTCACAGGAAAGCAGTAAAGCGCTTCCTCTGGGTGAAAACAAAATCTTCCTCCACAAAAGGCTGAGAGGAAACAGCAGGTTCAAGGGGTCCCTCTGTGAAGCACTTGAGAACATAAGAGTCATGTTTCAGAAATTAATTAACTTCACACAAAGGAGGAAGACTCTCACAGCCACCGGGGCGTGTCTAGACTTCTGCTGTTTCGTTATTCAACTCCCTACCGTCAGTCTTACAGCCTTCAGCCATCCTGCCATCTGCATACTCATATTCAAATCTAGCTCTGTCCCAATACAGACTCGTTTGAACGAATAAGAAGAGAGATAATTATCATGCTCTCCAAGCACATACGCTCTCGATTCATTATGCACAGACAAATGTAAAATCACACTGAATTCTCTCTCACGGCTAACATTCTGCCTCAAGTTCTCAGCAGAAAGATAGTGGAGCAAACTTTCTGCTAATCATTCACAAGACGTGTTACAACCAGATGAAACCATTTGCTGAAGAGAGAGGGGGAAAAACTGTGAAATTGTATACTGTACATGGGCTGGATAAACCATTCTGACTGAAGACCAGACAAACATAAACAGTCTACATGTCAAAAAGGGCAAGCAGTGGGAGATCCTCATTAGAGCAGAGGTCAATGGGAAGGATTGAGTTCAGGTTACTAATGAGATCAACACACCCAACCACCGCCATGGCCAGCCAGAGGTCTGCCCCAACTCAATCAACGGATGGAGAGCTGACTGCCTCCAGTCAAGATGAAGAACAAGAGAAAGTGGAGTTATAGAGGTCAATCGCTATACACTTTGATATTTCATATTTCATTGCCATTACAGCAAATGTTTTATGCCAAACATCACATGAAGAAAGTCAAAATAGAAAAATAAAGGCGTATGGCTCAGGCCTAAAGTCATTCAAATGCAAAATTATAAAAATGATTTATTCATCACACAAACCTATGCTTTTCTATGCCCAACTCAAACTAGGGCTGCACAGAAAATCTGACATTGCGATGTTTTGTTTTTCTGCGATATATATTGTGATATGAATACAATTTCACCACTAGGGCTGGGCGATTAATCAAAAAATAATCTAAATCAACATTCAGAACCTATAATCGATCTAATTTTCCTAGGTCGATTTTTGCAATTACTTTCCCTACGGTGTATGGTCATGTGACCCCGCTCCATCAAGAGCATGTGTATGGCCCGACACAGCCTTCATGCAGTTGCATACCCATGCACCTCTTAAAAAAAATTTACCTACACGTTGCAATGACACGTATCGCATTCACAAGCTCTGTGATTGGTTGGTTTGGTAGTGTTGACACGCGTGGGCAGCGTGGAGAGCCAAGGGACAGCAGAGAGCCCTAATTGGAGCGAGTGTTTACAAGTGTGGAGTCCGGTGGAGGAGCTGTTTTGTTATGATTAAAGTTGTTGCACGTCTGCCTGTTCCCGCCTCTAAATGAGTGAGTTTTAAACTTCTTGTACATTAAGGTAGCATACTAGCATTCAGAAAAAAAACATGTGAAGAAACTCGACACAGAGGAACATAAAAACACATATATACACATATAAAGTGCTGTCTCCTCACAGCAAGAAGGTCACTGGTTTGAGCCTCAGCTGGGTCAGTTGGCGTTTCTGTGTGGAGTTTGCATGTTCTTCCTGCGTTTGCAGGGGTTTCCTCCGGGTGCTCCGGTTTCCCCCACAGTCCAAAGACATGCCGTACAGGTGAATTGTTTTTTTGCTTTGCTTCATTATCGTAAAAATCTTCATTGACTGTGGGTCCTGGTCAAATGTAATCCCAATTCAACATTGCAAATGCTACAATGTGACTATTTGTTGATGCACACATTATGATATCGTGCTATATGCTAAAATAATATATTGTGCAGCCATAAGTCAAACATAATCACGTTACATTTAATAGATGTTGTTCATATGACTGGAATCAATGTGTGCTGGTATACATTTTATGAAGGTACTAGGGCTGCACTATATTGAAAAATCCGACATTGTGATATTTGGTTTTTCTGCTATATATATTGCAATTTTAACAGATGACTTGAATAGCTCTTTTTGAAAAAAAATCTTCAATTTAGATTGATTGGGGTGATTTTGTAGGTATGTGAATCAAGTATAAAAAATTATTAACAAAATTATAATAGCAAAGAGCAAAGAAAAAAAGTCAAATAAAAAGTGCATTCTGGTTTTCCAGAGAGTCTAAGAGTATTCAGGTACAGGAACTGTATAATGAAATGTAAAATAACACTATAGTCTTCATTGTATTAATAATTCAGTAAAAATTATTCTTCATTAAAGTTACTAATGTACTTTTTTGACTTCAATGCAAATGATAAAATTTCGCTCTGTTATGGTTATACTTTGCAATGACTCCACAAATCTCATGTATTCTCAATTGTGGTGTTGATCAACTATACTCCCTCAACACTGCATATCCTGCGAAGTGACTATAGCAGACACACACATTGCGATATCGATGCTGAAACAATATATTGCGCAGCTTAAAATGTTTAAAATAGAAGATAATTTATTTGTGTAATTTATTAACATGCAAAACTATCCCACAGTTTTACATCGTGTAAAACGTAGTTATCTAGATCAAGACAAAAATAAATGGTGAAATTATTTACTGCATTAGCACTCTTGGTAAATAAGTATAATTAATCGTTTACAATGCAAAGTAACATAGTTAATTTTTAATGCATTAATGTTTTATCTTATGCCACCTTGACTCATCAGTTATTAGTCCAACTGTTTATTTGTTGTTTATATAACTTGGCCAATGTAACTAATGGTATCTGGAAGTTCTTGTGCATTCAGAATCCATCTGAAGGACCTTGTACGCTGCATTGTGTATAATGGCAGAGTAAATTCAGCACTGAGGGTTCTTTCACACTGTCAAATGCATGCAAATGGCTGGGCTCATTAAAACAACCATAGTAACAACATCTGATGTAGCATCAGTGTTTCAATGCAATGATCCCTGAATAAATTAAAACCTATTAAAAGCACCTTCATTTGGCAGGCATCTCATTAAAAAATAGTTTCTAAAATAAATGAATTAATACTTTGAACTTTAATGGTTTTGCTGAATAAAAGTAAAATATTAAACAAATATACCCCTTTTAACTTAAAACTCTCAAGGAAATTAATTTTTTATATTAAAATGAAAGGTTTTGGTTCCCATTACTGGGTTGCAGCTAGAAGGGCATCTGCTATGTAAAACATATGCAGGATAAGTTGGCGGTTCATTCTGCTGTGGTGACCCCTGAGGGACTAAGCCAAAGGGAAATGAATGCATGATTTTGACAGAAAAACAATGCATTGGACAACAATAAACCACGCAAAATAGACCAAAAAGTTGGAGACTAAAAAGTAATAATCTTGTAAATTTAACATTAGCCAAAGCAATCTGATCATTTGTCATTTGCTGCTGCTTTTACTATTTATGATCAATAAGAAAGAAAAGACTACAGAATTCTCAGATTCTCTTTGAAACACAAATTGTCTATCCGTCCTAGTCCTACTGATGAATAAAACTCCAAGATGTGTTGGCCACAGACACTGCACACTACATGAAGCCAAACAGCATGAGAGATGTCACCGATTCGAGAACTGGCAGGGGACTGGGTTCTCGAGCCAAGTGCAAGCACAAGCAAACATAGCCCCCCTAACTAAATTCTCAGTCAGTCAAACAGACAGAAACTTCACAAAAACTTGGCTACAATGGCAATTAGGTTAATTGGGAGTTTGATGATACACAGCAGTAACTTCACTGCATATATGACCACCATGTTTTCTCAAAAGGACAGAACAGAGAAACAGTGTGTGGCTATGCATCTAGAGATTTGTTTTAAAATAGAAAAGCATACATACTGTAGCTCGTGCAAGCACGGTTTGATATAACTAATCCTATTCTTGACCCATTACTAAATCATGTTCCCCTTGGAATGAACGTCATCATTTGCTGAAGTCCTCTGTTGCTATTCCAAACAAGACTAGTCCAACAATTGGCAGAGAAAGCAGGAGAGCCTTGAGAGGACTGGATTGTCATTCGAGGCAGACTCTGTATAACCTTCAGTGCTGAGAAGTCCTATTCATACAAATCAGGATGAGCAAAACGGAACTGCCAAAATGCAGAGAGGTTCTTATTCAAGGCATAAATAAATAAATCATTCTGAAAATGTAACAAAAAACAATATTAATAATAGGCTGTGCTGCGCCCCCTTGACTCAATTTTCTGGTCTTTTCTACTCGTTCATTGCACATGTCTAATTAAAAGGACTTATTGCCATAATTAACAACATTAGCTGGTTCACCCGCTTGTATTATAAATAACACTGTTTCACCGCAAGGTCACCGCAATCGGTCATCCATCATATCAGCCTTCAATAAAAGGTCATCCGTCAATGTCAATGATAGCCATTTTTATCATACAATATGCTCTACTCCCTAAATACATTCATAGTTCCAATTGTGAGCAAATCTGTAGTAAAATTAAAAAATGATTAATTAAACAAAAAAGCACAGTTTTTCTTTAAATTATGATTTATGGGATTCTAGATCGATATATACAATTTTCAAAGTGGTCACGTCACAGATATTTTCACACTGCATGACTATCTGGGATAGCATTTCGTCACTGCTGTGTATACACTACAAGAAGGATCAGTGACAGTGGGTTTTACTCTGCATTTTACATTAGAAAGAATCACCAACAACTTTGTCTCAGTCCACAAACTTAGGGCTGGACAATAACTCGATATCAATATATATCGCGATAGATTTTTTTTCAATAACGGTGATATGATTTTTGAACCCATTTCCAGTATTTCGATATAAATTTGTATATATATTTTTTATTATATACATAAGATATTACACATGTATCACTTGTCACTGAATGATTTTCAGTGCTCAGCCGTCAGAAAGTGCGTGATGTCACCTGCGCAATGACGTACTTCACAGACACACTGCCAGCGCTCAGCAGCGCACAGTCATTTACAGTCTATGGCAGCACAGCAGTTAGTTAAGCTCCGTGACCGTCTGCACTGTCTGACCGTCTGACTTTAACTGTAATTCGGCAGTTTCACTTTAACTCACGAACATTTCATTCGTGCGCCGTGACAAACTCGGGTATTAGATGCAAATACAGAGTAAGGACTGGTGAGAGTGTTATGGAACTTAATAACGCACGCCAAATGAGAAGAAAAAAAAAATTTCCGCATTTCACTGTGTGTGTGTGCGTGTCTGTGTGTGCGTCTGTGTGTGTGTGTGTGTGTGTGTGTGTGTGTGTGTGTGTGTGTG
>CAIGQZ010032461.1:14357577-14371229 GCA_903798205.1 Danio tinwini | reverse complement strand
TGTGTGTGTGTGTGTGTGTGTGTGTGTGTGTGTGTGTGTGTGTGTGTGTGTGTGTGTGTGTGTGTGTGTGTGTGTCAGAGAAAGTGGTTTTCATCATGCCAGTCATGAACGCTCATGCGGTAGCTGCTAGTCCATGCTCTCTCTCTCTCTGTTCAATACAGACACTCCTACTGCAGTGGCTTAAAGTGTTCTCAGACTGAGCACTGTCAACCCTACAGAATATCACTAGATCTACAGGGGCCATTTTTGCCCTCCAACATTAATGGACTTTTAGTCCTGCAGAGTAGGTGAGGACACAATTTAACTTGTTCTTGTAATGCTCTGCTTTTTGCTTATTGTGATAAATTGTTTTTGCCTTTCAAGTAAGGCTCCTTAATTTCACAACGATTCAAATTCAATACTCTTCCTTTACCAATATTCATTTCAAAACATTGTCTTTTAGTCTATAAAGCATGGTCTACAAAGTATGGTGTGCAAAGTCTACATCACAAACATTCGGTATCAAAACAGTTTCAAAAATGCATATGGAAAAAAATTGTTTGCAGAAAGAATATTCCCTACTGCAAGCATGAAAAAGTTAGTATATGACATTTTACCATATTAAACATCTTGTACATATACCGTAGGTAATGGATATGATGTAAATCAAGGGTGCCCAAAGGTTTAGCTCCAACTTCCTTCAACACACCTGCCTGAAAGGTTCCAGAAATTCTAAAAATAGCCTGCAATAGGTAAAATCCGTAAAGTAGTCCGCTTTTTTTTTTACAATTATTATAGGTGTTTTAAGGCTGTAAACCCCACACTACACTATTTTCTCAGATAGGCATTAACATTTTCACACTTTTCTCTCTTGTTTAAACACTTGTGTAACTTCTACCTTCCTTTCGCATGTCCAGAACTACAACTTTTTGTGCAATGGTTAGCATCTTCCTCTGTCTTTTGGGTGCTACCATGGGTGCCTTTGATGGTGCAGAAAGTTTCATCAACATTATGGGGTTTGTTGGGGAGAAAACTTGCAAACATTAGAGTCACACTGCTAGCGATTAAAGATTTGTCAATTTGGCAAGCTGAATGCATTCTGTACTGTACAGGAGACATGAAGAAGATTGACAATGGTCTATAGCCAATCAGGATGCAGAACACAATGCGCTGTAAAAAAAAAAAAAAAAAAAAAGGCATGCCAAATTGCACAAAAAAATATGCGAAAGGTGAACCACGTTATGGCGAGGGACCACTGTATACCTAGAAAAGCTTGATTACCTGGTTCAGGTAGGTTAAATTGGGGTTGGAACTAAAATATGCAGAACACCGGCCCTTCAGGACCGGTTTTGGGCACCCCTGTTCTAAATAATCATTAATTTATCTATTTTAAAAATTTTAAATGAAATGCATAACATTTATTTTAAATGTAATGGCACATGATATTCATTACACCATATTCACCAAATTTTCTCTATAGTAACCTATATACAGCATGCATTATATTTCACTTATTGCATTAGTGATGTTTTATTTTTATGTATACATTTAAATCTCAAAAATTTATATTAAAAAAATACTTTACATAAAATGCTTTTTTTAACAGTGGGAGCCGTTTCAGTTACTCCAAATCTGTGACAAATTAAAGTCAAAATGAGCAGCTCTGAGCAAACACTAAATGTGTACATTTATTCTTGAGATCACCCTCCAAAATCTGGTCTTTGTGAAAATCTCAAAATGTCTTTGTCAAAGATCATGTCTGAGCATTACAAAAGTCTAATGTGCATTAGAACAAATCTGGTTAAAACGTCAAAGCGTCCTCTGAAGAATGAAAGGCTAGATCTTACATTTCAGGCTACAGTTTAAAGAGACAACGTCCTGCTGGCCCTGACGACAGCTTAGTTTCCAGTGAGCTTTTCATCACACCAGGTAATAACTGTACCCACCAAGAAGAACAACTTATCTTGACTTACTTAGGAAGCTATAGATGGAGTATGTTTTAGAACGGAGTGGCAGAAGCTAAACAGGAAAATTACCTTTCATTACGAATTAACCTTCCAGAAAAAACTGTGGTAAAAGGATGAGAGAAAATTGCATATAATTGCTCTGGCCTTGATAGTTGCTCCTTTCTCTGGCATTGTTGTTGTCTGTGCTTAAAACGTCAGATCCTTTTCATTTAGGGCAGTCAAAAGTTAACTGCACCATTAAGGCAGCAAGAACATGTTGTGATAAAAGAGCATCACTGGCAGCTTCTGTAATTGCTTCTTCCACATCGTTCTATTCAGTAAACCCAATGCTGCCATTTGGCCTTTCAATGAAGCAAGAGCAGCCTCCATTTCGACCCCTTTCCTCACACAACCTCACACTCTGACTTTTGTCCTAGTTCTTTTTTCTACATAACTAATTTTAGCAGTGCTGGCTTTATGTTAGGTTGTCTTGCCAACAGAATCACCTTGTGACATTCAGACAGGTTTTCCAAGGAAATTTTCTAAATCTCAATCAACAAGTGCTGCAGTACCACAGAGCTACTGTCGACCCATCACTGTGGGAACATTTCACGTTAAGCTGCTCAGACTCCAGCAGTCCAAATGAAGAGTGGAAGAGAGGAGGCAGGAGGCTGTCAGAACAGCATGAGAATGAAAGCTCCCTGTAAAATCCATCTAGTTGTTTTGGCTCTGGATGTGATACGGCAAATATAAAAGATGAATATATCTCGGTTTGAGCATACATTCCTTCTTTTCACCTCAAATTTCCTTAATTTTTCACCCTCATGTACATTCTGCAAGTCTGAAATAGAAAAATCATATTGGCTAGGAGAAGCATTTGGTTGCCTCTCACCAATGTTCTCTTGTTGGTGCTTCATAACGTGCTGCAACAAAATACTTTACTATCTCATACGGTTTTGCTACATCTCACTTCCTTACTGGAGACAGATGGGGGAGCTGAACGTTTAGCCTAGGACAATGCTTTCTGAAGGGTAGCCCAGAATGTCACCTGACAAATTTGAACACCTGCTCTGGCAAGTCTACCTACTCCTCTAAATTGAGCGGTCTATGACTCAACCACAGCAACAAGCTGTAGTTAAAATAAATTTCAGTAACATTTGAAATTTTGAACTCGCTGTGCACCTCCACATGGCAGACTAACATGCAATTATTCATCTGTCACTCTGCAAGCATTAAAAAAAATTATTTAAGAAAACAGACAAAGCAACTCTGACAACTGACAAACTTTGTGATAAGGCTCATATTTATATCACTCAAAAGAAACAAATAAGTAAAATCTGTATCAATCTGTTTCCAATTTTTTTTCCAATGAAGATACTTTAGACACAAAAATGTCTATTTTCTGTCAAAAATTACAAGTACCAGAGTGTTAATAAGCAAAAGATCTGGAAGAATTGATGGAATTGATGATTACAAAGCCATCCATCTGACAACTTCACTTCATTTAGCAAAAAAAGGTTATTATAAAAAAAATATGAGTGAAACAAGCATTGACTGTTAAAAAAAAAAAAAAAAAAAAGTTGACAACTTAAAATTAAGGCAAATAAAATAACTATTGTTAGGTTTCTCTCACCTCAGTATTCTTGATCAGATATATGCAACTCATCTTACAGCATGCTGAGTTAGAGATGCATGCTTAAATGTTCTTAGACGTAAGAGTTGACTGGAGGCTTTCTTTTTGTGATGTTATTCCGACACCTAGTGGCTCATACAGATATTTCACTCTACACAGTTATTTTTCTAAAGTAAAAAATATTCCTACATAGCGAAAACAAATTACTAGCTTACTTTAATAGTACAATATAGCCTCTTATCAAAACTAGTAAGTAATTGAAAATAAGATAAGAAAATAATAGTTTTGTTAGTTTGTTAGGCAATAATAAAAGAACATGATAAATCCTGAGGAAGATTTATTTTGAACCAAGTTAAACGACAGTGATTATGTAATTGATCTCATTTAAGCTGGTTTGATTAATCAATACTAAGCTAAATCATTTTACTTTAATGTACATTATCCTTCTTAAACAATATCTGCAACATGATTTGAGACATAGTGCTCCATTGTGGGGGAAAACAAAGACATAAACCCAACTAATAGATATATATTTTTTCTTTCTTACAAAGAAAATTAAGTACAAGCAAGCCCAAACAATGGATGCTTTTTTTTGAAGATTTTGCAAGGACATGATGCAATAGCACATGTAATTTTCTACTCTACACATTCAGTCAATTGTTACAAAAAATTGATTTTAAATTCCACCAAATTACAAATAAAAGCACCAGAAACAACAGGATGAGGACAATACAGTCTCTTCCTGGAACTCAGGAAACATGGAGCGATGCAGAAGCAAATTGAGCACAGTCTGTGACTTGCCATGTCAATCCACTATAGGACTTAAAAGTCTGTCTGTGAGCTTTCAGTAGTCTGAACTGTTCATTACAAGTGCAGCTGTAACAAACCACTGTGGGAAAACTACAGTAAAAATGGGCCTCTAACAGTCACTGCATTCCACACATTCTGACAGAAGACCTTGTTCTGATAAAAGAAGAGCATGTGTGCCTTGAACTGTGTAACTCTGCCAGGGTGTGTTGATGAAAACTTCTCAAAACTGTCAGACAAACACCACACATCTGTTATCTGTTTACTTCAATTATTTTAAAATCAAGTAATGCTCCCTACATCCAAAAACCTCTCGTTTGTAATATGTGAGCATATTTACTGTACAAAATTTGTCCGTGAACTACGAGGGCAAAAACATAAAATAAATAAATAAAATAATTGTTCATTAATCATAATAGAGTTAAAATGTTCAATTAATCGAGATTGATTTTAGGCCAAATTGCCTAGTCCTAGCTCATCTTATTTGTTCATGCTTGTATTTTGTTTGATTCATTGCGCTACAAGATTATTCCAATTAATCTATATGAAAGGTTTCATTCCAAATAGTGCTATTTAACTCATCTGCTGAAATAGTATTCATATCGCAATATTTATCGCAGGAAAATAAAATCTTACAATGTCAGATTTTTCCAATATCATGCAGCCCGTCTATGGACGTTACCAAACTTCTGAGCTCATAGGTGCGTTCGACATGAAGCACAGCTTCAGCCAGCCAGCTGTCAGGCCGGACACATCGGGGCTCAAGGTTGCGGCAGTCATGATGGCCGATCACATGGCGTGATCATTTATTTAATTATTGCAATATCAACAAAATATTTACAGTACAAATACAACAGAATACAGTCTCTACATACTATAGTTCATTTTTAAACAATAAGGAAATTATAAATTAAATTTAAGTAGCCTATATAACAAACGCATGATAAATAAGGAGGAAACAAGAGGGCACAGAAAAAGGAAATAAATGAACGAATAGGGTTATTTTGCATAATAAAAGCATTTTTAAAAAGCACTTTATTCCAAAAATATTGAACAAAATACCAAAATAAATAAGCTACACTTTAAGTAGTAATTTCCCAGAAAGAGCAGGTACATCAATGTCACTTTTAACATTTCTACATAAATGGCTTGACAGAAAATAAAATATCTTATAGTCATACATTTTTATATTTAATAAAATATTTTTTTTACTTAATTTGTTAGGAAATCTTTATATGGGTGTCAGGATCAATTATAATAATTATTTTATTACAAGTCTGTAAGACTTATTTGAGTTAATATTTAGGTTATTTACTAAAATATATAATTTAAATAATTTATGGAGCTTAATACAGTAAATAGTCTGTATAAATAGGTTGAATAAACCTGTGCAAACAATCTAGTCATTGTGAACATTACTTAACAAAAGATGATACTGCAGTAAAATATTTGTAGCCTTTTAATAAGCATGATGTGTACAAGATAGAGATGGTTTAAGAAGTTAATTGTTTTGAAATTTGTAAGATGGAAGTGGTCCAATAATAAACCCGAAAAACACATGGTTGTTGTCATTCGGCGAATCCAGCCAATCGTGTAATGTCTGTGTTGTCATTGCAGGTCCTGCAGCTGCTCTTCAGATGCTGCACGGGCTAAATCAGTTGTCTGACTCAGAGCGCTATCGCGGTACTTTGATGCCACATGTGACAGTCAAGTGGTGTCCGCACAGCATCAATCTGGACAAAGTTTCTAACCAGCATGCACCTTTTTAAGATAGATTTCGATCGATCTGCGCAGCACTGCATGAAGTCGAACGCACCTAATGACAATCCAAACCTTTGTGTGCACAAAACAAGCAGAGCAGAAATGCTGAAAATCTAGGCCTCTCAAACTAATTTTGATGCAGTTTGGCTGAAATATGAACTCAACATATAAACCAAAGGCATTTAAACCAACCAAAATAAGACATTCTTGCTGCTGGTTTGACTACTTTACACATTTTATACTGCAAGTTTTTTACTAAAAAATCCTTTAAGCTTTGTGGCAAGATTTACATCATAAAAGACTTTTGGTTCGAAAATTGAGTTTGTGAACACAAAATTTTCTTTTCTGGTTTATACAAAAAGTAATGAACAGAGATCTAAACAAGTGTAAATGCACCTTATAAGAGTGAGAATTCTTTAAAATATCTACCCAATCTTACCGTCTGAATGATATATTGCTGCCGTGATATTTTAAGAAGGTCCTGGCATTAAACTATTAGTAAAACTCCAACCTACAGTAATCCACGTGGTGATATTTACAGACGTCAAAGCCCATTATTTGATTTTGGCATAGAGTCATTCATCGTAGCGGGTGGGCATTCAGAAAATCTACTGTTCCTAAACCAGCACTAAAGCAAAACTGGATTATTCTGTCTTATCCCTGAGCTAATTTTATCCTTTGATTGAGCATTGGCATGAACCAAGTTAATGACATTGAAAGAGGGGTTCAATGTGTGTGGGTGTCTGTCTCTCTGTCTGCTGTCTGTTTAAACACAACAACAACAAAGCTACATCGACTATAGGCAGCAATCTCTGTTGCCTACAAGACCCATCTATCCATCCAAAAACAGCCATCTCTAAACTATCTTTAATTTGAACAAAATGTACATTTGATTGTTAAAGAGACTAAGTCTAAATTAAACATGTTTTTTATATTGCAGATGCAGTACATAAAACCTATATGTTAACATACAGTTCAAGTGAAGAGTATTTACAATAACATTGAGATTCTTGTAGGATACCAGGCTAGTTTTATTGTACAAAATGGAGAAATTAAATATTAATTTGAATATTAATACCAACACATTTACAATGTCATTTTCAAAAGTTTTGACATTACCAAATCACCATTACAAAAAAATATTGACTTTTCAGACAAGAACTAACTTCTTATTCATATAGAACAGAGTAACGTTATGATAAAAACATATATTTCATCTTATAGAAGATCCATGTTTATATTCAAGGCATTTAAACGTTTTTCCCTTATCTGCCATATGCAAAATATCTTGCTGGAAATTAGGGCTGCACTACATTTAATTTCAGCATCAATATCGCAATGTGTACATCCGCAATAGTCACACTGCATAGATATGTAATGTTGAGTTGACTTTGCAGTGTATTTTTCACATTTACAAAACCATAAAGCATGCGCTGCACTGTTTATTTCACTTTTATCTTTACTTTATTGCATTCATCTATGCTTGTAATTAGTGTATTTCTTTTTATGCAAGACTCACTTCCTTACAGAATCACCCTTAAATAAAATGTATACATTTGACAATGATTCTCTTATTAACTAGTTGTTTATTAGCATGCATGTTATTGAGATATTGGCTGCTTTGCTTATTAGTACTTATAACTAGGCCGACACGGAACCTGCAGATTTTAGTCCATCACTGAGTCTATTTATTTACTAGTGTAAATGTGTGTAAATAAATATTTATTCAGTTTTTTTATTAATTTCATTAATAGTAATGACTAATATAAAAATGTTCATATGATTTATTTACAATACAGTTTGTAAAGTAATATTTTCTGTCTATAAGTAGATATATATGTGAGACTTGTTTTGTTTACCAAATAAGTGGATCTAATTGTATTTTGCATTGTAAACATTAAATAAAGGTTAAAACGTTTTTTTTTTATATATATATTAAGTTTTTAGTTACGATACTACCAAAAATCATTCCACATAAATCAGATTTTTTTTTACAAAATTCTGCACAGAAATAGGAAAAAATTCTGCATATTCTGTCTGGCCGTACTTATAACCTACATATTCTGTATGATCTTATTCTGCATCCCTAAACCAATATCTAAACTACCTTGATAACTATTAATAAGGAGAAAATTAGGAGTTTTGTTGAAGCAAAAGTTATATTTATTGGTTTGATAATAGAGAGAATTGAACCTTTAAATAAAGTGTGACTTTACATTCTTGGTAAAAAATTGTAAATACAGTATATCGCAGAAAAATGAAATATTGCAATGTCAGATTTTTCCAATATCGTGCACCCCTACTGGAAACCATACTGTTTTGTCATTATTCATAATTATCAAACACTGTTGACCCATACAGTGACAGGCAACATGTTCATACAATGCTCAGCATATACAAGTACACCCATAACAAATCTATCTTTTAAATTTATATTTTTAATAGGAAGCTGCAATATTATATATGTGCATATACATTATAGTCAGTACTGAAGCAAAATCTGGAGCTTATCTAACAAAATAACTTACGATAACGGTCCAAAAACTAGTGCACCCACATTTTTAGCAATATAAATTAAATACAAATTTATAGAAAAAATATTAAATACAAATAAAAAAAGAGGAAAATCCAAATTTAAAAAAGCAAAAAAATTTAAATATTTAGTTTAATTTACTTTTTTGCAATATTTGCTTGAATTTAATTGTATTTTTTTAAAATATGTTTGGTGACTAATATATTATCTAATAAATATATCTGTTTAATACATTGGTTGTTTAAATGCACCAATATTCACTAAGAAATGGATACAAATATTCATTTTTAAAATTGTACTCAATTATGCTGACTGAACACTGTATATTGTGAGATAATAAAAGCAAAACCTTGCCCTAAAAAGTCAATTAACCTTAATATAAAGTAGTTCATTCATAAGAAATCTTTGACTCAAAAACTGATAGGTGGGCTTGTACATTGAGGTAAAATTGGTTTTGCATTCGCACATTCGTTCAGTGACAGCTTGTGACATGCTCCGTGGTACCTTGTTTGCCTTGTGCTATGCTTCCTGGTTTACCATGGTACTTTGAATATTCAGTCTAAAATCACATGCAAGTATGACTTCAAAACAGCATTAGCACTACTTGACTGACGAACAATGTTGTACTTTGATTGGCTGCTAATATGATTTCCCTATTTAGAATTAGCAAAGAATACTTTTCTGAAATGATATTATTAAAGAGAAAGTCCGAATGTGTGAATATCAAACCAACTTTACCTCAATGTACCACTAATGTCACCAAACAACCAGTGATTCAAAACTAACGTTAGAGGCCTGTCAGAAACAGCGTCCGTGTAGAAACAAACTAATAACCAGACATAACCAAAGAAATACATATCCATGAGTGTAACTTACAAATTTAGGCTTCTTCTCTCCGTCATCCCCACTTGAACCGCCCTGAGATGACACTCCGGCTCCAAATCCTTTCTTGCGGTTAAATTTATTCTCCCTTCCTTGATTCGAGCCTTCATGTCGTGGTTGGCGGTAGTTGTCCATATTAAGGTGAAGCTGTAAAAACTATTTCTACAAAGTTTCCTTGTTTAATGGCTCATTATGTCTCTAAAGTTGACCGTTAAAAGAGACAAGCGCGAGCACGGATTAAACTGACTCTCGCGGGTGAACGTGCACGAGAAGCGCCCCTTGACAGTAAGTTAAGTTAGTTGTTGTCTAATAAATCGGCTAACGACGGTAATCCAATTGTCAGCTCCTTAGATGTCACTAACACCTCTTTTCAAACCGTACATTGATGTAAATGTATTTAAAAAAACACTCATGTGATACATAAAGCCAATATTAGACAAGCGTGCAGGTTGTCCGGGTTAATAAAAACTAGAGCACAAATGAAATAGGTAGAAAAGTTATGACGAATGACAAGCAAACAAAAACTCCCGCCTCGGAACAGCCAATGAAAGCGTCCTTCTTCTTTTTCTCTTGGTTAATGGTGGATTGCAAACAAGTTTTAGGTGCTTACCGCCATCTACTGTACAAGAGAGTAACATCACGTCATTCTCCTAGTTAATTTTGTTTCATTACAATATTTAGATAGTGCTTTCCTAGTGTTTATTATTCCTTTTCTTTCTCCTTCTGTTTACAAAATCACCCTTAAATTCCACTCTCTTCCTGCCTCCTGGACTTTAACTATTAATTATTGCCTTTCCATCTCATCTACATTGTAAAATAATATTCATTAACTTTCTTTCGGCTTAGTCCCTATATTCATCAGGAGTCATCACAGCAAAAATGAACCACCAACTATTCCAGCATGTGTTTTACGCAGCGGATGCTGTTCCAGCTGCAACCCAGTACTCGGAAACACCCATACACTCTCGCATTCTCACACACTACGACCACTTTAGTGTACCCAATTCACCTAAGCGCAAGTCTTTGGACTGTGGGGGACACCGGAGCACCCGGAGGAACATGCAGGGAGAGCATGCAAATTCAACACAGAAATGCCAACTGACCCAGCTGGGACTCGAACCAGTGACCTTTTTGCTGTGAGGCGACAATGCTAACCACTGAGCCACATTGCCCTTGTAAAATAACATGCTCGGCCTTTTCTTTAGCTCCACAGCTGTCACAACTTTCATTATTATTCCTTTTCTCCATTGGAAAGGTGTTATTTAGTCCCGACTTATCCTCTCTCAGTCTTGTCATTATGATTTCTTCTTATCTTTACATTATCTTTACATCTTTGCTAATGCTAGCATGATTTTGTATTTTATAATATCTCCTTCCTTTCTTATCAATCTCCGACCATTTCTCAATGAAACTGTTGAATTGAGCAGCACTTAACGTGAAGTTTAGTATCCGCTTCCACATTTGGTGTAACCTAGCTCATGAATGGTATTTTTCTTACTTTTTTGTTGCATATGTAATGATTCATTTATTCCCCTTTATTAATCAGGGGTCGCCACAGCGGAATGACCCGCCAACTTATCCAGCATATGTTTTACGCAGCGGATGCCCTTCCAGCTGCAACCCAGTACTGAGAAACACCCATACAGACTCATACACTACGGCCAATTTAGTTTATTCAAATCAGTTAGCTATAACTATACCTTTGTGTTTGGACTGTGGAGGAAACCCATGCCAACACGGGGAGAACATGCAAACTTCACACAGAAACGCCAACTGGCAATATATATATATATATATATATATATATATATATATATATAATGTCTCTGAAACACCAGAGACATAATTGTGCATTAATATGTCTTTAGATTTCAAATATTTAAAACTATTATCAAGTAAAACTCATGTTGTGACTATAAACTTACAGTAGGTGTCAGTATTTGACTAACTATTTAGCCTTTACTTCACTTTATAGACTTTTTTGTATAGTTTTTATATTAAATAAAATCATTGAAATAATCGCCTTTTTACAGAATTGGTAAGCCTTTTTTATTCAATATTAAAATATTAATAGATATTAAATAAAGTAGGCCTATTAATCAAATATTTATTTATATATTAATCAAATTCTTCAGTTAATCGAATTATAGTTTCAACATGGTCTTTAATTTTTTACACTTCCATAGTGATCATATTTATTTATTATTTTACAAATTATTTTTTGGGGTCCCAACCTTAACCCATTGTAAAACTTAGGCCTTTTAAAATATTACGCATCCTGTTTTTTTTTTTTTTTTTTTTTAATAATTAAAATAATTCAAATAAGAAATTTGTCCATATGTCCCCTAGAGGGACTCCATTACTTGATAAATGTACTGTGTACAAGCAGAAAGCATTCCCACAATCACAAACTGGTACATGCATTAAGTGAACAGATATGCGACATAACTAAAGAAATCAAATGCATTCTGGTTATTAAAACAGAACATATGTGAGTTGTTTTTCGTCCTCTGTCTCCCTCTACTGCACATTTTCATTAAAGCACTTTGTTCTCTCTTAAAAAAAATCCTGGTTGCTTTAATTTTTTAAGCTGAATCAAATTAAATTAGAAATAATTAATTTCTAAACTAATTAGAAGTACTAACAAACAGCATAAATGTTTATAACATGCAGGTAACAAACCATTAAAGTGAACAAAAAAAATAAAGATTTTTGCTACTTGTTCAAGCTACTTATTTAAAATGAGCTCAATCAATAAAATTCTTGAGGTTTTTTTTTTGGGAAAGACAACTTAATTGTTGCAACCCAGGCTCATTCTAATTACATACCTCTATATACATTTCTGGAGAGCGCCAAATACAGCATACAAATACATTCCAGGAGCTACGTTTTTTATTTTGCTGTTTATGCAGTTTTTGTTTTTACAAATCCACCAGCAGCTGCTGTGTATGCTTTTTCAGATCTTAGGCCCCGTTTACACTGCCAATGTGACCCAATTCCGATTTTTTGCTTATATGTGACAGATAGATTTGTTCTATGACCCTGTAAACACAAAAAAAAGGTATGCATTCAGATATTCAGAGATCAGTGTCAGGCCTCCATATGTGGAAATAAATCAGATATAAATCGGATATGTGACAATGCGACTATCATGAAAACAGGCAGATCAGATTTATTTAGGCATTATGTTTTCTACGTCATTACACTTGTGACGATCTTGTACTTCTCTGAGATTTATTGACGTAGAAGGAAGAGCGTGTGTGGAGATGACGCACAACAACAGAGGAAACATGAAGGAAAGTGATCAGTCGCCACAATTTGCTCCCACCAGACCCGAGATCTCTCTCGTACCTACAAATTCCTCGGAATGGTGGAGGACACCATATATAAACCATAGGCGCAAGCTGCGATGGCGGCCCTTTCCCTTCTCCTCCGGCTTAAACATATTTTAACGTTGGGCAAACTTCGAGTATTTCGCAGAGCTAAAAGCAAGACAATTTCCTCCATTGTGGCTAGTGTGGCGCAATTGCTGGAACCATAGCATGCACAATGTCCTAAATTGTATAGCAAGTGTAAACACATGAATCACATATGGGTCACTATTAAAAGAATGTGTAAATATACAGGCAAAAAAATTATATATAGGCAACAAATCAGAATTGGGCATCAAGACCTGACAGTATAAACAGGGCCTTAATTTTCCCTGGTGAGTGTCATTGGGGTGACGCAGTGGCGCAGTTGGTAGTGCTGTCGCCTCACAGCAAGAAGGTCGCTGGGTCAGTTGGCGTTTCTGTGTGGAGTTTGCATGTTCTCCCTGCATTCTCGTGGGTTTCTTCTGGGTGCTCCGGTTTCCACCCCCAGTCCAAAGCCATGCGGTACAGGTGAATTGGGTAGGCGAGATGGGTTGCAGCTGGAAGGGCATTCGCTGCGTAAAACAAGAGCTGGATAAGTTGGTGGTTCATTCCACTGTGACTACCCCAAATTAAAACTGTGACTAATCCGAAAAGAAAATGAATAAATGAATGAGTGTCATTAGCGCCTTCTGTTCTCGCATAAATCCACCAGAGGCCGCTGTTGACTGACTGACCAACTGACCCCCCCCCCCCCCCCC
>CAIGQZ010032461.1:14292712-14320311 GCA_903798205.1 Danio tinwini | reverse complement strand
GATAGATAGATAGATAGATAGATAGATAGATAGATAGATAGATAGATAGATAGATAGATAGATAGATAGATAGATAAGAGAAAAAGTCATATATTTGGTCACTGGAACATAATTCAAGCCTGAACAGGTTGTACAAACCATTACTGCAAAATACAGAGCACGTTGTAGTCAACTTTTAAACGACCACAATAATTAGATTTAATAAGCACTCGGCCTAATTACAACACAAGCAGCGTCGTCCTCGTGTCCTGAGTGATTCCTATATATTTAAATAGCCTCATTAATGCGAACACACACAGATTGCATGAATGGTGTGGTTCTGAATTACATACCAGTAGGATCTGGACTCCTCCGGATGCTGCAGATGATCACTAGAGTCCTTGAGCAAAGCTGCAATGCGCCTTAAAGGACAGAGCCGACAGCACGACCACCTCCGAGATCAAGCTCAACATTACTTCCACAATCCCCCCGGACCGCTACTATTAATATCGAGAAATCGATGGGTTAAAAAAGGCCTTGCGTGTGCCAGACCGAACGGATCACTGCCGTGTTGACATCATCGTGTATCTCCTCTCTCTGGCTCTCTTCCTGCCAACTTGCAGCTATTTACCTGACCAATTGAGTCGCTCTGATCGAGCCCTCGCCGCGGCTGGCCAATAGGAGCGCAGTACGGTGAGCGGTGAGCTAATCGGTGAACATCGAGCTGCGCTGCTATTGGTGCGTCGCGTCGTGGGCTCGATCAGAGCGACTCAATTGGTCAGGTGAGTAGGTGACCCGTGCTTGGGTTAAAGCAGATGTCACGCGCCGTCGATGTTTTAAAAAAAGTCAATCGTGTTTTAAAAAAGGCTCTCAGGAAATAACACTGACTGATTAAACGTCGAGTTCCCATCAAAACATGGTACTGGATGTAAATTCCACTGCAGTGCTTCATGGTGCAATAAAAAGAGGTCAGAAATGTTCAGTCATTGGACCTTGGTGAAATATGTTGATCTCAGAGCTTACTCTCAAATTACATAATTTAAAACACAGGATAAACCCAGGCATATAAATTAAAGATTGTTTTAAGGAAAACGGCTATTTGTTTAGTTCTCTGGATTTGTCATTAATATATACTTGTTTATAATCAAACATTCACTTAATCACTTTCAGTGTGCTCTCTTCTTTATCAGGGCAGGAGTTACCATAAAAAAATCAAGAGGGCACCAACCCGTAAACATCCAGTGCTGTGAAACACTCTGACAATCACACACATACTCACTCTCTGGCCAATTGACTATATGCAATTCACCTAAACCACATGGAAAGTGGGAGAAACCAGAGCACCCGAAGGAAGAACATGCAAACTTCACACAGAAAATCATCCTGCAGGCCCGTAGCCAGGGGGTTAGAGGGTTCAAAAGACAAAGGTCCAGAATTTGTCTCATACAGAAGCTCATTTGTCCCATTTTAACGGCTTTACCATAACAAATTGCAAAAATAAACATCGAAGGAGGCTTTAAGACCAAGCAGAATTCAATTTTGGCTGTTGCTTTAGCGTGACTGAGGAAAGTTACATGTGCTGGCTAGTTTGTGTTTGCCTAATAAATGCCAATAGGCTATTTTTAGCATCTTTTGTCTAATGATATATGATGTAATATATTTGTATTTGAAAAAGAAGTATTATCCTCATATTTGTTTTCTTCTAAATCTCTAGGAAATGTTTTTGGTACATCAAAAAATGTGGTTGATGACCAGCTAATCCAGCAAAAAAGAGTGCTTAAAAAGTATTTAAACCTCATAATTAAATAGAAAATGAGGCTAATAACTGCAAAAAGTTCCATATTTTATGAAAAAAGAACCACCCCTTTCACCAGGCTGGCTACAGGCCTGTCCTGACTCAAATCACAGACCTTTTTTTACTGTTCGCCACTGACCGACCCATCATAACACCCTGTCAAATTTGGATCATTTATTAACAGAAAATGACTACAGATTAATTAGGTCAAAGGACTTTCATATGTCAATTGTATATACTTGGAAAACTTATTACAAAATGTCAAACTCATTCATCAACATTCTTAGCTGTCCATGAGGCCATTTTTTGTTTTATGACTGAAAGTAATTTTGCATTGTTTTGACACATGAAAAAATGCATCAAATGATCAGGATAATGCATAAAAAGACTATCTGTTGAGTTATGTTAATGTGTCATGTAAAGAAAGGGTTCATTCAAACAATAGTCACATAGCCAGATCTACAGAGTCTGATTAGGACACCATTTGAAATTCCAATTCTTCTATATTAAGGCATACAAAATTACCTGATCTTCAGCACGCCAACCTGATTTCACCAAGTAGGATATGTTCCTGGATTAACATCTATGTTGATCCTGGAACAACATTCCAATCAGTCAATCATAATGAAGGGAAACATTTAAGGATTATGTTAAGTTTGGACTTACGGTTAGGTTTATGTACTTCTACATGATTGTTATCCAACTATTATTCCCCTCTGATTTTAGGTATGGCTTAGACAAATAGACAAAAATTATTCCAGGATCAATATAGATGTTAATCCAGGATCACATCGTACTTCGCAAAATCATGTCATGCTTATAATTTGGAAAATACATTCTCAGATGAACAACAACACATAGCATTAACAAAAATAAGTCAGGTACTGCTAATTAAATGTCTTCACTGATCATCAACAGAAGTTTGATCAGTTTGTTAGTTTGTGTGTGTGTGTGAACACAATGCCCGTCACACAGCTAAAGCAGAGCCAAAATAGGCTCATGCAACAAGACGATGATCCCAAGCACACCAACAAATCTACATTAGAACTGAAGCTGAAAAAAAAATCAAAGTGTTGCAATAGTCAAGTCAAAGTCCAGAGCTCATCCTGACTGAAATGCTGTGGCGAGAGCTGTGAAAAAAACTAAAACTCATACAGTCCTAAGTGTGTCACCCAAGGCTTTTCTCTCATTTTTATAATTATTAAATAAATAATGATTCTATCTCTATGTGAGGTTTTATCTTCCAAATTTTAGGACCTGCCAATGACCATATAATTTGTTTAACACAGGGACGTCAGACTCCTGGAGAGCCGCAGCCCTGCAAAGTTTAGTCCTAACCCTGCTTCAATACATTAACCTGGAAGTTTAAAACAAGCCTGGAGGACTCAATTAGTTTAATCAGGTGTTAAAGTTAACTGTGCAGAGTTGCGGCCCTCCAGGAACTGAGTTTGATGCCTGTGGTTTAGTATGTCCTGATACAAAAACCCATGAAATTTAATAGGGTGTGCTAACTTTTTCACATGTCTAAACTATGTTTTAGTCTAAAATACACTTTATAAACAAAATATAATAACAGTGTCATTTTAATTACCCCATTTGTTAGTGTGATAAATGTCAGAGATATATAAGATTATCACTATGACCCGATGCTTTCTTAACTGCTGTTTTTTCACCACTGTCATTTTTGTTACATGTTTAATTTGTTTCTCAGAATATGCCCTTTTTCTGACACATATAAATGTTGCTTTCCATAGCATCTACTATATGTAATCTAGATGTCTGTATATCTAAATCTGTACAAAAGTATTTCTAATATACTTCTAATCAAAAAATGAAAAAGATCAATGCGAGTGGTGGCACGGTGGCTCAGTGGTTAGCACTGTCGCCTCCAAGCAAGAAGGTTGCCTGTTCGAGTCCCAGTAGGACCAGTTGGCATTTCTGTGTGGAGTTTGCATGTTCTCCCTGTGTTGGTATGGCTTTCCTCCGGGTGCTCCGGAGTCCAAAGACATGCAGCACAGCTGAATTGGATGAACTATATTGGCCAGAGTAGTGCATCTGTGAATATGAGAGTGTATGGGTTTTTCCCATTACTGGGTTGCAGTTGGAGGGGCATCTGCTGCTTAAAACATATGCTGGAATAGTTGACGGTTCATTTCGCTGTGGCAACCCCTGATAAATAAGGGACTAAGCTGAAGAAAAATGAATGAATGAATAAATCATTGTGAGTATACTGGGGTGCTGAATCACTTTCAATCTCTTGTACATCACAAGTTCACAAAAGCGAGCATGTGAAAAGGAACTATCATTAAAAAAAATCTTTTAATAGAAAGCTTGTTTTATTATCATCAGCCTGCTTTTATTGTACTTCTAAAGTGAATATATCAACTTGGAACATAAAATGCAAATATATGAAAAAGCCATCATAGAATCTGATCTTTAAACACAGCCAATGTGGCTTTATGTGAAGTGCACGCTGTGAAAAGCACAAATTCAGACATTTCAGATCCTTCCAAAGCTCTTTTGGAGCACATAAAACATCCCGCATGCAAAGTCATTCAGATACAAAGAACAAATCACAGTCTTTTCACAGTCCGTCATGAGTGTGCAGAGATTGTAATTGTGTGCCTTGTGTGTGTGTGTGTGTGTGTGTTACACAGAAAAAAACATCTCAAAATGAAGACTGTAATTCTCAATGTGAGCATTCTAGTTTACACAAAGCCTCCTTTGCTGGAATATTACATTTTCAACAACAAGTGCTCCTCAAGGACAGAACTGCCCATAATGCACTTGGCTCAGAAAAAGCAAGCTCTTAAGTTTAGTTTCATACAGACACCTGCAGTATAGAGCAGCTGGAGCAGTGTTTCTGTGTTAAGAATTGTTACCAGCCTCGAGTGGGTTTCCATGTGTCAACAATCTTGCCTTTAGAGTGCACAAAATAAACTGGATGCATCATGGCGGTGGCACAAGCCTGTCGACAAAACACACAAACGTTTATATTTAATGCACTTCAAACTGTTCTTTAGTCATCATTGTGGCATAATAATGGCGAATGCATTTGCCAACATTGATAGAGGGCATACAGTTGCAAGCCTTTATTTCAATTCCCATGATAAATATGGGCTTACTGCAATATAAACAAAGTTTGTGCTGACACTGACTGTAGATTTGCACATTGTGGTGTAAATGTTACATTTTAAAGACATTTAAAAAAACGGTGGGGGAAAAACACATTTTCTGGTTTCTCAGCAGCAGAAGTCGTCATAGTTGGGTAAACTTAGAACACAGCGAATGGGAGAGTACAAAAACATTTCTTTACTAGTGGTGTAACAGATGACAAATCTCACAGTTTGGATCACATGATTTTTCAATCACGGATTGGACCATTTTTTGGAACAGCCAAAAAAAGAGGAGACAAATGTCATTTGCTTTCCATTTATTAAAAAAACAATACTGCAAAAAAACTTTTGGTTTTAACAAACAGAGCTCAGAACCTGTAATTTTAAAATAAATTGTAAAATATTCAGTACTGTAGTGGCGCAGTAGGTAGTGCTGTCGCCAAACAGCAAGAATGTTGCTGGGTCGCAGGTTCGAACCTTGGCTGGGCGGGGTCAGTTGGTGTTTTTGTGTGGTGTTTCTGTTCTGAGTTTGCATGTTTCCCTGCGTTCGCGTGGGTTTCCTCCGGGTGCTCCGGTTTCCCCCACAGTCCAAAGACATGCCGTACAGGTGAATTGGGTAAGCTAAATTGTTCGTAGTGTATGAGTGTGTGGATGTTTCCCAGAGATGGGTTGTGGCTGGAAGGGCATCCGTTGCATACAATCGTGCTGGATAAGTTGGCGGTTCATTCCGCTGTGGCGACCCTGGATTAATAAAGGGACTAAGTCGACAAGAAAATGAATTCAGTACTGTGAAAAATTCACTGTTACTTCTACTGTTGCTGATAACGCTAAATGTAGAAATCTAACATTATAATTTGAACAACCCATATTTATTTTTAGTCTCATTTTCAATTAATGATTAATTTATTCACTCATAAAACTTAATGTTTCATTGCTAGATGGATCATTTTTGAAAAATTATTCAGTGGCATTTTTTTCGATGGCTGGTTGTCACCACCTATTGGTTAAATAATGTGATCACTGCCTACAACTATCATTTTTAAGCGTCAAGTTAAATACATATGAAGGTGATTTTATTCTCTACCATAAACATCAGTGGTTTTATCCAAGCTATAAACTGTTCTCAGTACTTCTGTGTTATTTGACTGTTTGTAAACTAAACACTGAATCTCTTTCTTGATTTTGTGTTTTTCAAACGCAGACTTGAATGCAGCGATAAACATGCAAATCACCATCATTTATAATTTATGCTAAACAAGCTGAACAAGTAGTGACAGAAAACACTTTTAATAGAAACCTACCATATGCTGAATGACCTACCACAACTTCTTACGTCATCATTATATTTTACAGGAAAGCCTAAATGCTTTCATACATGTGATTTGAATGACGCGAGAGGCGATCTCTCTGCGATCGTTACAAATTTAGGATTACATGTTATCTATATATATATAGATTTTTTTATGTATATATTTTTTAGACTACATTCTATATAATTGTATTTATTGTAAGTCCTTTTTTTAACTCTACATTTTGTGTTTTGTATTAATATTATATATTAGGCACCTAGGGTCTGAGAGTAACGGAATTTCGATTCTCTGTATGTCCTGTACATGTGGTTGAATTGACAATAAAGCTGACTTTGACAATGATTAATCTACAAGTATAAAAAAAATTTATTAATCAGCGGGTCACATGTGCTCCAAACCGTGAGTTGTGATCCGTACAAGTCAATCATGATCCAGTACACCCCTATTGTTTACAAACCTAATTGTGCAAATAATAAAAGAAAAACTCAACGATAGTGTTATTAAAACTTTCAGAAAAAAATAATAATAATAACGGCAGACAAAAAAAAAAAAAAGAGAACAACATCTAATTTAATGTCCCGCTACTATAACGGTGCATTAAAAACACTTTGCATAAGTGATAATTCACTCTTTTGTAATTTGATGCAAAGATGATATAATACATACCTAAACACATATAAATGTTCATACATTTTAAAACAAATCTAAATATTAAAAACTTTCAAAGATTTAAAATGCTGATGACCTGTTAAACGTGTCATACACACGTCAATGTGTGTACACACTTGTGAAATGGGTCCATAGCTAGGTTTTTCAACCATTTTTATATGCATGCATTATTTTATATATATTTATAAGCATTTTGGGTATTGCAACAAATACATTGGATTGAAATAGCAAGATGTGCATAAAAAGCAATTGATTTATATATATATATTACAATGGACATCCAAAAATGTTAATGTTACTGTTTTTGGGCGCTAAGAAATAGAATTCTTAAATAGAATCAAAAAGGTTTTCACAGTGATGACATAGAAGAATGTTTTTTGGTTTCCTCAAAAATCCTTTTAGTAAAAAGTTCTTTGAACCATTTTTTTCACAGAAGTAAAAAAGAGAACTGCAATTTGTAAATGATTCTGACAAAAGAAAGATCTAGAGAGTGAGAGAGCATTTTAAATTTATTGCCTTATAAGCTTCCCTGGCTAATCCATGGCAAAACCAGATCAAATTTACAACATTTTATAAATGTGACTTTTAACAAAAAAAAGGACATCATCAACAATAAATAACACACAAGATAAAAATTTAAAACAGTTTTGTAAGGTTTACTTTTGATATTGAAGCCTTTTTGAAGGATTTACATTTCAAAATATGTCCTTTAAAGTCTCTCCAGGTAAATATTGTTGTCTGACATTAAAAACAGGCCATTCCAAAACTATATGTTAAACAGTTTGGTTTTTGGTGCAATATTGACAAAAGATCTAGATGTTACTTTGAAGTTCCATTGTTTCTGCAGTAAATGTTTTAAAATAAATGCTGTTTTACAGTTTTTTGTTTTTTTTTTAGTTTTTTTTTATCTAGGCTTCATATCAATTCATATCAAGATTTGCAATTATATACATCAGTTACCAGTATCACACATACACACACACCCTTAGATTAAAAAATGATGGAAAATCATGTATGAAATCCATTCTGTGATATTCAACAAAAGCTCAAATGACTTTCCAAACAGACCATGTGACTGATAAATGAACTAAGCATTAGACCAATCTCACTGCACAACAACATAAATGTTGTGCAAACTTAAGTGCTGTACTCACACTATATTGTAAATGTTATTTATGCAATATTTATATTTTTATACACTTTAAATATGCAGGATGCATCAATAATAATGTCAGAGCTGCAGGTATACATTGAGAGTGTTAGTGCTGTAACTCACATGGTAAGGCATGAGGGTGAGCAGGGACCCCAGCGGGAACTGCTTGAAGTCCAGCTTTCCAGAGACGGGCTCCACCCTGCCGTGTTCCTGAGTCATAGACAGGAGTCTGAAAACAGACGACACCCTTCATGCTATTTATATCAACTGACTCACAAAACCTCCCACTCCCACTGTGTGATGAAAAAAAAAAAAACATCTAAACATGGACACACACAAAAATAATGATTATGTAATGTCAGTGCTTGGTTTTTGATATTTGACAATGGGTTTAACAGTGGAATGCCAATTAAATATTTATACTCATATTGAAACACGTTTTTATGCTGATTGTAAATCCATTCATTTATTCATTGATTTTCCTTCAGTTTAGTCTCTGATTTATCAGAGGTCGCTACAGCGGAATGAACCGCCAACTATTCTAGCATATGTTTTACGCAGCGGATGTCCTTCCAGTCACAACCCAGTACTGGGAAACACGCATTCACACACACACACTCATACACTATGGCCAATTTTGTTCACCCGGTTCACCTATAGCGCATGTGTTTGGACTGTAGCACCCGGAGGAAACCCATGCGAAGAACATGCAAAAACTCGACACAGAAATGCCAACTGGCCTGGCCAGGATTCGAACCGGCAACCTTCTTGGTGTGAGGCGACAGTGCTAACCACTGAGCCACCATGCTTTTTTTTAAAATATATAACAGGAATAAATTACAAATAGGTGACATCAAAATTCTATACCATTCTATTCTGTTCTACTGAAGTTTATTTGTGTAGCACTTTCACAATACTTATTGTTCCAAAGCAGCTTCACAAAAGGTGCACATCAGTACATTACAATTGGGTTGGCTAAAAAGGGTTGGCAGTATATACACATAGTCAGTGGTGGAAAGAGCACTGAAAAATCATCTTTAAGTAAAAGTACCATTACTTGCCTAAAAATGTAGTGCAAGCAGAGTAAAAGTATCTATAGACTTTTCAAAAGTACTCAAGAGTAGTGAGTAGTGAGTATTACACAATAAAAAACTGATGAATTTACATCTCATTTGTAGATGTGTAAACGTAACATTTTGTAGTGCATTTAGTTATTGTCCAGCAGGCACACAACGTCATAAGACTTTAATATTAGGTTAGATTTACAAATTAGGTTAGATGTTGTAGGTTGTGATGTCAGGTGACCAAAATTCAATGTCTAGTCAACGTCTAAAGACAAGGTTGTTTTGATGTCCAAAAACGACGTCAAATGACATTGATATTTGGTTAATTTTAGGTTGTGTTGGAAAGTGACCAAAATCCAACGTCAAGCCAACATCTTAAACCAACCTTATATTGACGTCAAATACTGACATTTATTCGTCAGGTATGGCAACCAAAATCCAACATCTGATAGACGTCATAGTGGTAACTTCCACACAACGTCAAGCTGTAACATCATTAGGCGTTGATTTCTGGTTGATTTTAGGCTGGACGTTGGACATTGACGTCAGCCTTATGTTGGATTCTGATGTCAACTCACTTTTCATTTCCAAACAAAATGCAACATGCCCACGACACAGGGGTACAACAACAATCTGACGTCATGATGCCATTTCCGTCATCATACAGTAAACATCCGTCATCTTCTCATCAGTGACATGCATCTAAACAGCCTCCAGGTCAATGTGTGTAAAGATTTTGGAACTCTTCTTGGACACTTTTAATGCTTCCACAGTTTGCTGCAATTATAAATTGCCAATGTCTTGAGATAGTTCATTATAATGCGATTTACCTTGTCTGTGAGATTTGATTGGACAGGAATCACAAGACTTATTTTTTAATCTCCGTATACAAGAAAAAATAAAGTAGTGACTGCAGGTTGAAGGAAAATAATGGAGTAAAAGTACTGGTTCAGCACTAAAAATGTACTCAAGGGAAAGTAAAAGTACACATTTTTAAAACCACTTAGTAATTTACAATTACGGAAAAAAACTACTCAATTACAGTAGTCTGAGTTTTTGTAATTTGTTACTTTAAACCATTGCACATAGTTAACCTGCAATTATACAGCATATAGGGTATTTCCAAAAGAAATAATATTTACATGTAATAATAATTATACTATACTATACTATACTATACTATACTATACTATACTATATCAGTTAAATGCTGCAAATGAATTTAAGCATCAAAGGAAGTGCCTTGAGCTGGTTAGATCATACGTTAGTGATTAAAAATGTTCCTGTTCATATTGGTTGTGCTGTCTCTTCTATAGCTCCTTTTACCTCTTGTGTTCCTCAAGGTTCTATTCTAGCTCCTATGTTGTTTTCTCTACATGTGCTTCCTCTGGGTTACATTTTTTAGACAACATGGCGTCATTTCATTTTTATTATCTATTATAAATATCTGCCCCTAATAACACTCTGCTCTCTCACTTGAGCTCTGGATGTCCTTCAATGATGGCGTATCCTGTAGGCAATCGTCCCCCTCCATCATGACTCAGTGCCGTCCAGCCACAGTCCACTAGTAACTGGTTCCGGTGGGGGTAATGCCCGATGACCCGCGTCAACACCCGGACTGCCACATCCTCAAGACTACATGACCCAATGAGGGACTGCTGAACATCTGCATGACAACAGACGGTAATATCATTCCAAACAAAACTAATAAAAACAATTAAAGTAGTTCACATGGCAACACTGACCATAGAATACATAGTTCCCAGGATGCACCTCACTCAGCTTGGCCATGTCTGGCACTGGGTGACTGCAGGAAGGGGTAGAGCCAATGCTAGATTTAAGACTGTGTATTCCTGCAGCCTTCAGTCTGTAGAGTTAGTAGAAATAAAGCAGTTAATGTACACTACCTGACAAAAGTATTGTCACCTGTTCAAGTTTTAGGAACAACAAATAATAACTTGACTTCTAGTTGATCATTCGGTATCAAAAGTGGCTTATATGAAAGGCAAATACCTCTAGATTACACTTAATTTACCAAAATAAAATATGATCATGCCTTGATTTTTAATTATATAATTAGGACAGTAATATCTGACTATGCTTAGACAAAAAAAGTCTTGTCAAAGAACAGAAACAATGTACAGTATATAGAATATAAAGTCATGGTGCAGTGGAAAATAATAATATTGTGTATGACTCCCATGATCTTGGACAACTGCATCCATACATCTCAGCAATGACTCAAATAACTTATTAATAAAGTCATCTGGAATGGCAAAGAAAGCGTTCTTGCTGGACTCCCAGAGATCATCAAGATTCTTTGGATTCATTTTCAATGCCTGCTCCTTCATCTTACCCCAGACATGCTCAATAATGTTAGTTTCTGGTGACTGGGCTGGCCAATCATGGAGCACCTTGACCTTCTTTGCTTTCAGGAACTTTGATGTGGAGGCTGAAGTATGAGAAGGAGCGCTATCCTGAATTTGCCCTCTCCTGTGGTTTGTAATGTATTGGACAGCACAAATGGCTTGATACCTCAGGCTGATAATGTTGCCATTCACTCTGCAGATCTCTCGCACGTCCCTATACTAAATGTAACCCAAAACAATGATTTTTTTCCTTCATGAACCTTGACTGATTTCTGTGAGAATCTTGGGTCCATGTGGGTTCCAATAGGTCTTCTGCAGTATTTGTGATGATTGAGTAACAAACTATTATAAAATGTATATGTAATAAATGTATTTATTGCTTTATTAGTCTTGTTATATAATTAGTGTTTATATGCTTTGTTGTCTAAACAAATAAAAAAACATAAAAAAATAACATGTTTAGAACCGTTGTCTGAATAAATTACAAATAAAACACTACAAAACCAAATTGTGTGAATCACAACAGTGAGTAAACATCAATTTTATAATGTACAACATAAAAACTTGTATTCTTATTTATTAATAATAATGATGAACCATATAAGCTAACTTCATTGACCTTGATTAAGTCATAGACCGTTTAAAGTCTTGTAATAACCATCAATAATAGTATAGTATGTCAATGAGTGATCTGTAAAGGGTTAAAAGTGAATGTCGTGCAATAAAAAAATCTAAAAGATACTAAAATCAGTTACTTTAAAGGCTACATGTGAATGTACTTATCAATATTATAATACACTAAGCTTATTATAATACACTAATACATCCAAGCTTACAATAAATGGATTGTTTTTCTCTACTGCTCTATGTTTGTTTTGGAAGAATCCCCCCTTCCACCCCATCTCCTCCTTTTCCTCCCTTTTCTAAGGGGAGCTCTTGAGACCTACCTGATCTTGCATTCCCTTATATGCTTATTGACCAGGCGGGAGCCTTGTGCTCAAGTATCTCCGAGCTCAGGGTTCTCTCCCGGGACAGCATGCCAAACCTGCTATTAACGCTAAGCATATCTAAGCGGGAACTCTTGAAATGATGATCAATTTTAAGGATGAATATTTAGTGAGCATTATATAATGTCCGCATACTGGTCCATGAACTGCAGTGTGACTGTAGTGGTTTGCTGGGCGACGGCTTTGATTTGCTCCTCCCCCTGACAGCTGTAGGTGTTTCCACAGTGGGCGTAAACACCGGTCAGCTCCACACCCTCCATCTGCGAGATCTCCTGAGCGAGCTGCAGCGCTGCTGGCTCAAAGTGGGGAACACCCGCTGACAAAACAACAACAAACACATCTTAGCTTTACACAAGCGAACATTAGTGCTGTCAAAATAACTTGATTAATTCTTTAAAAAAAGAATGCAGGGGCGAAGCTTGGATTGGCCACACTCCATTAACAACTGTCAATTCTGACTCCGTTGTGTTAAATTAGACACAGAATGCCTCTATATGGAAGCACATTTCTGCCATATATATTATAAGATATGTAAATAGTTTTTTAACAATATATTTATATGTATAATATGTTTTTCAGTTAGCATATTTCAGTCTGCACGTTATATCATATATAAATATTATATAGTTATATATAAATTATCGTTATCGCAATAATAGTATGTGAAATACATGTAATGCAGACATGTGTGATAAACTACATTCATTTTATGCATTGATTGTTTATCTAGAACTGACCAATCAGATGGGGACTTATCTTTATCCCCACCTCTCCAGTAGTTGCTGTTCTGACATTGGCTGGAGCGGCCCAAAGGTGAACCCAGAGCTGAATATAAATACTAATGCTGGGAGTCAAGACAAGAGATGACAACAGCCAATCAGAGTCAGAATACTTGCTAAGTTTTTTTTGTTTTTGCGTTACTAAATATTAGCACCTTGACCTTGTTTTTTCTGTCTAAATTAGAATTACAGCAGAAAAATATTTTACCTGTTTATTTTAATACCATTAAATTATTTAAAAACATTTTTTATTTTTTTATATGAGAGATGTTTTATATATAGTAAAAATATCAACATTGCATATTTTTCCATATTTTTTTAGGGTTATCATGCAGCCCTATTTTCTACATTTATTTCAAGATTGAATTTTAATTGAATTAATTCACACAAAAAGAAAAAAATACTCAATATTTCCTCATCCTCAGGTGGATTTAGTTTTTATTTTTAGAAACAAAATTACAATCTATTAACACAAAGTAAGATATTTTGAAGAATGTTTTAAACTGTCAACCAATAAGATCCAAAATAAGAAAAACACAAACTATGGATAATTTATTTTACTGTTATTAATTGACAGCACAAGCAGATGTACATTTAGTGAAGCGTTACCTCTTCCGTTGTCACAGTCCAGCTTCATCCAGACGCTCCAAACTTTTCCCTGCTTCAGCGGCCTCTTCCTCAGTTCCTGCAGGGCCAGACTGTTGTCCAGCAGCACATGGAACAGAGAGAGTCTCTCGGACAGCTCAGCACAACGATCCACTTTATCAAACGGCAGAGGATACGCGTACAGTATATCATCATAACCGTTATCAGCATAGAAAGAGGCCTCAGCAAGAGTTGACACCACAATACAGCGACGAGAGCCTCCTGTCATGATGTCTGCACATTCCCTGAACACAACAGACAGGTAAAGTTAGGATCAGTATAGTTTTTTTAAATGTTTGAAAAGTTATTGCCTTATTTTGTATAGCTGTATTCTATTGATCTCTCATTCTTAATGCTGTACTTTTTATCTCTCTCATTGGATACCCCAGTTTAATGAGACCATAGGGGACGGGGGTGGAGAGTAGTTAAATTACATGTCATTATATTGTTATTTAGCCTGTATGCTTTGGTAATAATAATAATAATAATAATAATAATAATAATAATAATAATAGAAGTTTGCATGGTCTCCTCGTGTTCGCGTGGGTTTCCTCCGGGTGCTCCGGTTTCCCCCTTACAGTCCAAAGACATGCGCTATAGGTGAATTAGATAAAAAAAACTGGCCATAGAGTATGAGTGTGTGTGTGTATGTGAACATGAGAGTGTATGGATGTTTCCCAGTACTGGATTGTGAGTGGAAAGGCATCCACTGCATAAAACATATGCTGGAATAGTTGGCGGTTCATTCCGCTGTGGTGACCCCTGATAAATAATTGACTAAGCTGAAGGAAAATGAATAAATAATAATAATAATAATAATAATAATAATAATAATAATAAGGTGACACGGTGGCTTAGTGGTTAGCACTGTCGCCTCACAACAAGAAGGTCTCTGGTTCGAGTCCCGGCTGGGTCAGTTGGTATTTCTGTATGGAGTTTGCATGTTCTCCCCATACTCGAGTGGGTTTCCTCCAGTTGCTCCGGTTTCCCCCACAGTCCAAAGACATGCGCTATAGGTGAATTGGGTAAACAAAACTGGCCGTAGTGTATGAGTGTGTGTGTCAATGTGAGTGTGTATGGGGGTTTCCCAGTACTGGGTTTCAGCTGGAAGGGCATCCACTGCATAAAACATAAGCCGGAATAGTTGGCGGTTCATTCCACTGTGGAGACCCCTGATAAATAAGGGACTAAGCCAAAGGAAAGTGAATGAATAAATAACAATAATAAAAAATATCTAAAAAGTTTAGATGCAAAAGCCTCTTAAGTGCCGTCTGAAATTTTCTTATATAATGAGCATATTTTGAGTGCGTAGGTTTAGTTATTTCACTTTAATATCAAAGAATAGGTTCTTCTTAAATTGTGTTTAAGGTGAAATGGCTGAATAAGACCATAGGTGGCAGAAAAAAATGCACATTTTAGAAGCAAATTTCAGATGACACCTAGAGTTTTTTTTGCACCTAAACTCTTCTTGTCTAAAATAAGCATGTTCTGCTTCTTTTTAGAATAATAAAAAACAATTATTAGTGCACATATTATGCTCTTATCATGATGGTCATTACATAAACTTAGCTAGGTAATATCCCTAAACCTGCCCCTGAACTTAACCTTAGGTCATGTAGTTACCTTATGTAATCCAGTACTTTCTTAGGTAAGTACACTGTAAGTACAGATTAAGTACATGTACTGTAAAATAAGTGCAAGCATTAATGCTTTCTTTGATGAGCAAATGTTCTAGCTTTTTTATAACTTTATATCAATTATTCAAACATTTGAGATTTAATTTTTATTAAATGTTTTGCTAAAAAAAGTTTTTATTTTTTTATTAATTTTACTTGGTTGAATTAATAACAGCATTAATCAGTCGAATGTGCTTTAAGTCTCTAAATACCAATTAATTTAGCATGGTTCAATTGAAAATGACTTGTGAAAAGGATCAATTTAGGGAGACGAAATGTCATTAAGAATTATTTAGAATAATATTTATTTTTAGGGTGAAATATTATTTTTCCAAATACTGTTTCATTTTTGTAACAGTGTATTTACTGTAGGCTTTTCAAATGTTTTGAACTATGTTTGTTTTGGATAAACAGCACTTAGTTTAATATTTTTTTGTATAATAAAATATGTTCAAAAGTCTTGTTCTCGTGGGTTTCCTCCAGTTTCCCCCACAAGTCCAAAGACATGTGGTATAGGTGAATTGGGTAAGCTAGATTGTCCGTAGTGTATGAGTGTGAATAAGTGTGTATGGATGTTTCCCAGTGATGGTTACAGCTGGAAGGGCATCTGCTGCGTAAAACAAATGCTGGATAAGTTGGCTGTTCATTCCGTTGTTGTGATCCCTGGTGAATTAAGGGACTAAGCCGATTGACAAAAAATGAATGAATGAATGAATGAATGAATAAATACTTTAAATCAAGATGCTAAAAGTTGCTCATCAAGACAAAGTTGATATAATAAAAAATGTTTTGAGGTAGCTGTTGTTGTTGACACGTGTCTCACAGTGTTTTGTGTGTTTTCATGTGCGGTCTCAGCTGGACTTGAAGTTTCTGGCATCGCTCCTTCATTCCTTCAGCGTTTCTCTTCACTTTATCCAGGTCAACGACCAGCGCTGGAGTACAAAGGTCTTTGATGAACTCAACTGAGGCCATTGTGCTAGAAAAACTACAAAACATAAAATACAACAGCACATTTAGCCGAAATGCAAACTTGCAGAACAACAAGTTGCATAATTGTGCTGGTGAAAAAACAAAAGTTAATAAATAACGACTTAATTTTGAAATGTCTCCCTTAAAAAAGTAAACATGTATCTGCATTTGAAACTGAAAAAGAAAAGTGAGCTTGGTTTATGGTTAAAGTTACAGGCGTCAAACGGCGATGACAAACTGACGATAAACTTCAAATTGACATTTTTTTCACTCACCAAAAAGCTGCAGCTCTGGATGTGATCAATGAGAGAACCGGAGTGAAGCCAGAATCAAACAATCGACACAACAAGAGACTCATATTGCCGTTTTTCAAACTTAAAGCTCCTGACGAGATTGGGCAAACATTTATCAACGTTTCATCGACAACGATAATTAGGAAATAATAAGCATTGTGCTTACGGTGGTAAATTTTTTTAAGTGAAAACAAATATTTGTTTTAGCGTTACAAATTTCTAGAAAAGTCCCACCCACCATTTGCTTTACTTTTACTTTATTTAAAGCAGGAGTGCCCAAACATTTCGTATAAAGAGCAAAATACCAAATATCACCATCGTAATATACTAAATTATATTACATTAAAGTACACTGTAAAACCCAACAGTCAACTACCAAATGAAATGAAGTTAACTTAAAAAAAATTGACTGAAAGTTAATTCTACTCATTTGAAAAGGGTTTTGAACCCAGTGTTGAAGGTCATGAGTTATATTAAATACCTCATTACTTCAACTTAAATGGAGCAATTTCACAGTACTCATATGTTTTTTTTTTCAACTCAAATAGTTTGTTGCAATCGGTTTCCTTAATCGATTTAAGCTGACTTAATATTGGGTTTTACAGTACTCAGTTGGTTTGAGTTCTCTTCATTTTTTGGGTTTTACTTTGCTTGCTGAAATTGATTTGTTTACTCAAATGGAGTAAGTTCACAGTACTCAGGATTTTTGGACTTAAATGGTTTGTTGTAATTGGTTTCCTCAAATAGTTTGAGTTACCTTAACTTTTTGGGTTTTAAAGTCTAGCCATGAGTAATTTCTTAATTTACTTCATAATGTTTAAAGAAGGGTGAGAAGGCTAAACAATTGTATGATTTGTTTCTAGAATATGGTTTTGTTTAACCTCTACAGTGTTTCTGTTTGATGTCTGCAAGGTATGCTGTTCTTTTTTATTTTTTTATTTATTTTTATGTTAAATTATTTTGTACATTTATTTATTTACTTGATTTCTTGTTGTCCAATTTTGTGGTCTTATATTTTATTCACTGTATATCTGACATGTCTCAGTCAGTTTATGCAAGTTTATGTTTGGACTGAGTTTGGCCTAAATTGTTGTGTTTAAAAGGCAAAAAAAACCTAAACTTCATAATGTTTAAAAATAAAAATAAAACATTGCTTTAAATTGTATCACTAATGCAGTCTAACTTATTAAAATATTACTTTTTGCAGTAAAAACAATCACATTTACAGCACAGTGGAGTTCACTGCTGAATACACTCAAGCAGAATCTGCCTTTGACTTGATTTGCTTACCAAAGTCTCTGCATTGTCAGGTGACAGTATGTAAACTTAAACAAAATCTGATTAATTTACACCATTTATTAAAACATTTAGTTCCAGTTAGCCTTTAACAGTAAAACAAACAAACAAAGAGAAACATATTAATATTAAATTTAAATTGACAATCTCGAAACCATTCCTATCATTCACCCTCTCTTCTCAGATGGGATGGCGGGCCAAATTAAAGGTTACCATGGGCCAGCTTTGGACTGCGGGCCCAAGTTTGGGCATTTCTGATTTAAAAGAATAGTTCACCCAAAAGTGAAAATTCTGTCATCATTTATTCTCCCTTTATTCGTTCCAAACATGTTTGAGTTTCCTAGGTTGAACACACACAAAATATATACTGATTTATAAAGACATACTGAGTAAGTTTCAACATGCTGATGTGTTTTGGGATGTACAAAAAAATGCCACACTCATTTTGTTCTGTATCACAACTCTGCAGTCCCTAAATAAGAACATATCTTAGTTATATTTTGTTATTTTAGTTTCTCCACCAGCCTATAAAGACAAAAAAGCAATTTATCCAACTTATTTCATTGGAACAATTATTTTGGCAGCCATAAATAATAAAATGCTATAAATTTTGTTCCACAATCTATCAGAAATGCTTCTAAAACTACAGTATGTTCATTCATTTTTCTTTGGCTTAGTCTCTTTATTTGTCAGGGGTCGCCACAGCGGAATGAACCGCCAAACTTATCCAGCATATGTTTTACGCAGCGGATGCCCCTCCAGCTGCAACCTATCACTGGGATACACTTTCACATTCACACACATACATTACGGACAATTTAGCTTACCCAATTCACCTATTTCACATGTCGTTGAACTGTGGGAGAAACCGGAGCACCTGGAGGAAACTCACGTAAACACAAGGAGAACATGCAAACTCTACCCAGAAATGCCAACTGACCCAGTCAAGGCTCGACCTTCTTGCTGTGAGGCGACAGCGCTACCCACTGTGTCACCGTGTTGTCCATTGTAAATATTCATTCATTCATTTTCGGCTTAGTTCCTTCATTAATCCGGGGTCGTCACAGCGGAATGAATCGCCAACTTATCCAGCATATGTTTTACGCAGCGGATGCCCTTCCAGCTGCAACCCAGTACTGGGAAACACCACACTCATTCACACACATACACTATGGACAATTTAGCTTAACCAATTCACCTATAGCACATGTCTTTGAACTGTGGGGGAAACTGAAGCACCCATTGTAAATACACTAAACTATATTACATTAAAATAGCCTTGGGTAATTTCCTAATTTACTAAGGAAATGCTTCAAAACCGATGTTGTTTTCTTTCTTCTTGGTGTAATTTATAGAAGTCTAGAGTCACTTGAGTGTGAATAAATGGTGAGAAAAGTTGATATTTGGGTGAACTATCCCTTTAATTGTGAAGATTTATCATAACAAATACATTTTTTATAAATGTTTATTATTATTATAAAAATGTAATAAACTAAAATCCCATTAAACACAACAGTTTATATACTATAAAGTCTGGCAAATTGAAAGCAAGATTATTCTGATGAAACATTAAAAGACTCCATATTAAGGATCACAGTGCAGTCCCAAAATACTGATATTTTGAATCTTCTATTCAGTCACTATGGAGAGATCAGGCATTGAGTGTGTGGATGAATGTGCGATCTTATGTCCCGGTTGAACTTTGTGTTGCTCATTAAAGTGGATTATTTCAAAGTCAGTTAATAAAGTAGCTAATTAAGGCTTGTAGTCATTAACACTAATCTCTTCTCTCCCACATGGATCAAATCCTCAATTACCAGAGCAGCGTCGGAGTATCAGAAAGACCTTTATGCCTGTTTGCACTTTATCCCTTAATGTTTTTTTTTTTATTCTGAGTGAAGAGAAAACTGCAGGATATGCATGAATTTGAAGACTGTGGTTATGCGGTAATGCTACTGTATTAGGATTTTAAATTACATTTGTTGAAAGTCTCTACTCACTTAAGCTGCAATTAAATCATCAAAATAGTGTGCAATTTTATTCAACTAAAACAGTTTTGAGTTCATTCATTCATTTTCCTTCGGCTTAGTCCCTTTATTCATCACAGCGGAATGAACCGCCAACTATTCCAGCATATGTTTTACACAGCGGATGCCCTTCCAGCTGCAACCAAGTACTGGGAAACATCCATACACTATCACATTCACACACATACTACGGCCAATTTAGTTTATTCAATTCACCTATAGCGCATGTCTTTGGACTGTGGCGGGAAACTGGAGCACCTGGAGGAAACCCACGCCAACACGGGAAGAACATGCAAACTCCACACAGAAATGCCAACTGGTCCAGCTGGGACTCGAACCAGTGACCTTTTTGCTGTGAGACAACCGTGCTAACCACTGAGCCACCGTTTTGTGTTCAATATATTTTAATACTAAATACAGGTACAGAACGACCTCATAACAAACTTCATGTTCATCAAACTGCATATTCTGATTTAATATTTAAGAAAAACAGCGGCTTCGTCCTTTTAATATAACACAGCCAACATGTAAAGAAAACAAAAAATATATTTAACTTAGCTAATATCTGTGTGTGTGTGTGTGTGTGTGTGTGTGTGTGTGTGTGTGTGTGTGTGTGTGTGTGTGTGTGTGTGTGTGTGTGTGTGTGTGTGTGTGTGTGTGTACAACAATTTTTGTTTCATTTCTTTACGTTTTCATTTCTGGATGTACTGTTTTTACTTGTGTAAAAAAATAAAAATAATATTTGTTTTATTAAGTTCTGATAGCACATTTTACAAATTTCTAATAAAATGCTGTTTAAAGCATTTTTAAAATATATTCTTATACACTCACCAGCCACTTTATTAGGTACACCTGCTCGTTAACGCAAATTTCTAATCAGCCAATCACATGGCAGCAACTCAATGCATTTAGGCATGTAGACATGGTCAAGACAATCTGCTGCAGTTCAAACCAGCATCAGAATGGAGAAGAAAGGTGATTTAAGCGACTTTGAACATGGTATGGTTGTTGGTGCCAGACGGGCTGGTCTGAGTATTTCAGAAACTGCTGATCTACTGAGATTTTTAAGCACAACCATCTCTAGGGTTTACAGAGAATGGTCTAAAAAAGAGAAAATATCCAGTGAGCGGCAGTTCTGTGGACGCAAATGCCTTGTTGATGCCAGAGGTCATAGGAGAATGGCCAGACTGGTAAGAGATGAGAAAGTCAACAGTAACTCAAATAACAACTCGTTGCAACCGAGGTATGCAGAAGAGCATCTCTGAACGCACAACATGTCCAACCTTGAGGCCGATGGGCTACAATAGCAGACCACCACAACGGGTGCTACTCCTGTCAGCTAACAACAGGAAACTGAGTCTATAATTTCACAGGCTCACCAAAATTAGGCAATAGAAGATTGGAAAAATGGTCTGGTCTGATGAGTCTCCATTTCTGCTGCAACATTCAGATGGTAGGGTCAGAATTTGGCGTCAACAACATGAAAGCATGGATCCATCCTGCCTTGTATCAACAGTTTAGGCTGGTGGTGGTGTAATGGTGTGGAGGATATTCTCTTGGCACACTTTGGGCCAATTAGTACCAACTGAGCATTGTGTCAATGCCACAGTCTACCTGAGTATTGTTGCTGACCATGTTAATCACTTTATGACCACAGTGTACCCATGTTCTGATGGCTACTTCTAGCAGGATAACGCCATAAAGCGCGAATCATCTCAGACTGATTTCTTTAACATGACAATGAGTTCACTGTACTCAAATGACCTTCACAGTCACCAGAACTCAATCTAATAAAGCACCTTTGGGATGTGGTGGAACTGAGATTCGCATCATGGAGTCGACATATCTGCAGCAACTGCGTTATGCTATTATGTCATGGACCAAAATCTGAGGAATATTTCCAGAACCTTGTTGAATCTATGCCATGAAGGATTAAGGCAATTCTGAAGGCAAAAGGGGGTCCAACCCGGTACTAGTAAGGTGTACCTAATAAAGTGGAAGGTGAGTGTATATTTATATATATTTTATATACTTATTTTTAATACAAAATGTAAATGATTATATTAATACTATGTAGCTGATTGAGTGTAGAGTACATGCCACAATTATTTTGCATCACAATACATATTTTTTAGAATATTTATAATATTTACTTTCTCATTATGACAAAAATAGTATACACACAAGACATTTGTCAATCGTATTTAGAAAAATGATTTGATAACACATTAAGACATTTAATAATCACAGTGCAATGACAATATACTAATGAATTCTCTTTTTGATATACTTTGCCACAATTCTTCATACCTGCAGGTTTTACTGTTTAAAAACAAGTTTAATAATTTAAAATAATGTTAATAAGTTTCTATGATCACATATTCAGTTATATATTTTAATAAAATTAAAATAAGTGGGTCGTTTAATTTAAATTTCGTCACAAATATTTTTATTATGCTGAATAATATCAATGCAACATGTCTAATCTAGATTTAGAAATTTTATCTTACAGTTACAAACACTATGATGACATTGTATTTTTAAATCACACACACACACACACACACACACACACACACACACACACACACACACACACACACACACACACACACACACACACACACACACACACACACGGGCCTTTGTTTGCATGGTCAAACTGTTCATGGTGACAATATTTAGACGCTAAATCCTTTTTCCCGCATTTGCAGCTGCCGACCGCTAGAGGGTGTTGCAGGACTCGAAACAACCCCGGCCAAAAAGAGAGTACAGATAACGCAACACTCACAACCAACCAAAACAAGATCTATTTAGGAAAAATGCTTCTTTAATTAAAACTCAGAGCTGTTAGACAGACATTAGGTGACAATTTTGGCTTACGACAGTAGAGATATGACGTCTGCAACAACAGACATAACGCAGATTTACTTGCAAAAAACAATCCAGCATGGCACCCCGATTAACAAAGCAAGCCATGATAAAGAAAGAAGCACGTTCCGGAAAACTCCAATTAGGAAGAGCCTTGAAATACGAGCCATACGATGAACACAGATCTGATCATTACAGTGGCTTATGAGCAGAATAACACCGATAGGACAGCTTATTTTTCCCGAGTATGCACTTGTCAAACATAAATGTACCTTTATTAACGAATGTGCAAAGCTGACGAGAGAAACTGGAGGAGTCGTAGCTCAAAAATAAACCTGTATTGAATGCGAATGCGCAAACACACACACACACACACATAGGTTTAGCAGTTTGTCCATGTAATGCTCAAGTAAGCCAGCTTTCTTCATTAAGGAAACACAAAGCATGTATTAATGCACGTCTGTCTTTCACAGCTCTATCACAGTCCGAGTCTTTATGAGAAGCCCCATTGTAGATGATGGATGGAGAGGTGAAGCGTAGAGGAAGTGGCTTCATGACTGTCTTCCTCTTCTTCTTCTTCATCATCTCTCAGCAGCAGGTCTGACCCTGGCGGTCACTCCTCTTCATTCAGTCCTCCAGGATCACTAGCTCGGCTCAGATGGCTTGTTTAGCTCCACTTTTACAGCCCTTTCTCCTGAACCTACAACACAGAAAGAATGGCGTATTATAGATCTGCAGTGTTCAAAGGGGTCATAATCTGCCAAACCAAAATTTGCATGATTTTTGTGACCTATAAGAGGTCAGAGTGCTATAAAAGCATCCCAGGAGTTTTAGAACTCAAATCTTTATTGTTACTCCAAAAACAGCTTATATTGAAACCAGTCTTAAAAAACAACAGGTTTTGTAATGTTCGACTTTATGATGTTATAGGGCTAATAAGCCCCGCCTCAAGAACATAGATGCCTCTTTAAGGCTGATTTATACATCTGTGTCAAGCACACACGTATGATCTGGCGCAGCGTTTGCAAGGTCGCATAACCCTCGCACCTCTCAAAATAAATTTAACTACACGTTGCAATGTAGCACAAGCTCTGTGATTGGTTGGCTTGATAGTGGTGACAGGTGTAGGCTGTGATGAGAGTCGCCGGCTGATGGAGCGATTGTTTACAAGCGAAGTGTCCAGTCTCGTGAAGGAGCTCCAGATGAAAACGTTTGTTTTGTGTTTATCTTATGATTAAAGCTTTTTTACGTCCGCCGGTTCTCACCTCGGAATGAGCAAGATTTTGGTTCCTCGTACATTAAGGTAGTGTTCAGAAAAAGAAAAAAAAACACCCACAAAAAAACTTGACAAAGAGGAACATAAAAACCTACTGCCAGCTAGTGTTTCGGAAGTGTTACAAGTGTTATTGCAGAGCAACACAAACAGAACGCAGAAATATAAATGCACTACTAAGTGTAAGGCAGGCGTTGTGGCTAGCAAAACTAGCCAATAAGGGCAGGAGGCATTTATTTCTGAGTCTATTTAAACAGTGCACTGAAAGGAAAGTAGACAATTATTTCAAAATGATGATTTTTTTAAAATGTGAAATAGATGATAATGTTATACATTAGCCTCAGTAAAAACAGAGGCAGTTCATGGCCCCCTTAATAATCAAGATATGTTATTAGATGAAGAAAACATAACATTTTAAATGAAAACGGTGGCATTGTTGGGAGTCAGATTATTGTTTTTTTTAAACAATGAATAATACTTTGATTCAGCAAGGTGATATTAAATGGGCTATATGCACATGGACTTTTTATTTGCAGCCAGGCAGCCCAAGAGCTTCCGGTGAACTGCCTTTCCATTACAGAGTTGCTGTTTAAGATTTCTTTAAAAACCAGCCATCTTCACTGCCTGTTAGATATACGATATGAAGTGAGTCTCAGATCGAACAAGAAGCACTGCATTGAATTCCATTTCCCCCCACCATGTCTTAAAAATATGAGTTTATTTAACCCCAGTATTTTCAATGGAATTTCTGCGCTTGCTTGTTGCTACTGACGGCACTAGTGGTTATAGTCACTAATAGTCTTTTATCTCGTTTTACACTTGAACAACTAAATGAATGCTTAAGTTCATTTAACTGAATGTATTGTAATTACATTACAACATCAATGCTGTAAAAACAACCTTGTGAAATTTTAAATAGTCACATTAAAGTTTCACCAGAAGCTTCTCGTTGGCTTTAAAACTCAAGCTGTGCATAGAGCCCATTGATTAAAACAAACATTAAGGACTTAAATATTGTTACAAAAAATATTATATTAGTAAATAAAATGCTATTGTTTTGAGTTTTTTATTTATAGAAATATGAAAAAAATAATACAGTGTATATTGACAAAAACAGGAAACGTTTTGATCATGTTAAAATGCATATTAAAATGATTAACGGAAAAATCACGTGACACTAAAGACTGAAAATTCAGCGTTTAAATATTTTATTTTGGAATTAATTACATTTCAAAATGCAAAAAACAGAAAAAAGTAATATTTCATTGTTATTTTTCACAACATTACAGTTTTATTACACAATTATTTACTGTTAAAAATATAATTATTCTGATGCAGATCTATATATAAAACAATCCAAAATACACACAACCTTTCATCCATTAAAATAAATCATACACACTGTTTATTGTGCAAGTAAAAAAACATTGAAAAGTATTTGTTTCTTTGCATAAAACAACAAAAGTGTTTTTTCCAGATTTTTAAGTTTACGTTAATTTAAACAGTACAATGATACTCACCTGTTGAATATTTCTCTTTAGCTCGAGCTCGCTCATCAGCATCAAAATACCACACCGTTATAGCATACCTGCACACAAAAATCACACACAACTGGATATAAACACAAGCAGTGGCAGGTTTCATGAGACATAGGTGAATACATAAAAAAAATACGGTAATAAAATAATAATAATAATATTAATAATAATAATATCATTGTCCCCAGTTGACTACATTAAGAATGATAAACATTTTTAGTTACAAGTTTTCTAAATTTTTATGTTTAAATAAATATGCAAATGAGGCAATATTTCTTGAAATACACACCAACAAAAACATGTTCAACATGTATCATTTTTAATATACAGGACTCAAAGGGATTTTGGTAATGAAATTATTGGAAGGCAAAATTATGTAACAAATCCTTCAGTAAAAACCTTCAGAATAACAGATATAAAAAGAACTTTAAGAGCTGCTGAAGTGGAGATTTATGGCATTTTTAGAAAACAGCCTTTAAAATAGGTCATTGAAATCTTCACTGGTTTGGTTTTGCATGTTTTCTGAATAAACGCTTTATGGAAAGCTTAAAAGTCTAAAATCTGAAAACGGACAGGTACATAAACATGGTTTGTTTCATGCACAGCTAAAGTCAAAACGATTAGACCTCCTGTGATTTTTATTTTTTTAATATTTCCCAAACGATTATTATATATAACATTAGCATAGAATTTTCACAGTATTTTCTATAACATTGTTTCTTCTGGAAAAAGTCTTATTTGTTTTATTTCAGCAGTTTTTATTAAAAAACATTTAAGGTCAATATTATTAGCCCCCTTAAGCAATATTTTTTCCCTGATTGTTTACAGAAAAAAACCATCGTTAAACAATGACTTGCCTAATTATCCTAACTTGCCTAGTTAACCTAATTAACCTTTAAATTGCACTTTAAGCTGAATACTAGTGCCTTGAAAAACAGCTAGTAAAATATTATGTACTGTCATCTTGGCAAAGAGAAAATAAGTCAGTTATTAGAAATGAGTTATTAAAATTATTATTGAAAAAAATATACAGGAGGGGCTAATCATTCTGACTTCAACTGTGTGTGTCTCCTTTTTACTGACCTTGTGGCATAAGCCGGCTGGACCTCATGCGGGTTCCTTCTGTCTGACCAGAACAGCAAAAGTCTGTCAAACTTGGGCTCAATGTCTGCAAACTGAGCCGTTCCCTCTGGAAAGATCCGCAAAAGGCCACCATGTTCCTACAGAGATAAAGCAGATGTAACATTATCATACACAGTTTGATGTATAGCTACATATACTGAAACTAAACCTCTTTAAGTTACTGTAATTCAACTTCTCCTGGTCTGTAAGTGGTTATAAGTGTGGTAAATGATTCAGTTGTCATCTAGATATCTGACTGAATGTTTAACAACAACAACATTAAAAAGACCAGAATACAGAAGTCAAATAAATAAACAAAAATTTTATATATACATGACTGTTAAAATCATGACATTAACACTGCCCCCATATTCTGATCCTCTGAAAAAAACCCCCACTGAAATATGCACCTATATGTAATATTTAAAGGTGTATTCCATAGCATTTCTTGATTTAACAAACTAAATTACTTTTCATTACAATTAAAAAACTCAATTAATGCTTTGAACGCTCTATTCATTAAAGACAAATAAATATTCATTAAAGTAAATAAAAGAGCAAAAACTGTTTTTAACAATTATCCCATCACCAAAAAACTACATAAAAATAATATATATTTTTAATATATATATATATATATATATATAT
>CAIGQZ010032461.1:14282201-14292312 GCA_903798205.1 Danio tinwini | reverse complement strand
ATATATATATATAAAGGAAATATTAGGGATGCACGAAATATCAGCAAACATATCGATATCGACCGGAAAGTCCTATTTTTAATATTATCATCATGGGTCCGATATCAAAATTAGGCATTACCTTTAATCCAATAAATTATGTAATTGTACAGAACTGCCTGCCTTGTAAGCACAACAGAATCTTGCAGGAGTGTGGTAATAAGTGTCAAATGACTAACACTTGTACATTACTATAACACTTTTTATTCAAGAACATTTAAGCTGGTTTCAGTTCTTAGTTTTTTCATTTTCATTTTATTAAAATATTTAATAAATATATATTTATTTAACTTGTTTGTTAAATAAATCTAGTTTTGTCATTTAACCTATTATTTTAACAGTTAATTTTGTATGTTAATTTGCTATGCAAAGAAAAGGAAATATTTTTAGCATGCTGATTTATGTGAAATCGTGAATATAGGTCTATATAAATCACCTTGCAATTTTGAAATGATTGCTTTTTTGTTTTGAGTAGGCTATTTTAAGATCAGTTCAAACTTTTATGAAGTTTTTAAATCAGCAGTTCACTGTACAAAAATGTACAATTTTAAATATTAATCAGCTAATATATCGGTTATCTGCCTCCAAATCTAAAGATTTATCGGTTATCGGCTCAAAAATCCATATCGGTGCATCCCTAATAAATATATTAAAAATAGAACAAACAGAATGCCAACAATATATTTTACAATATTACATACAGTTTTTTACAAATACATACAGCCTTAATCATCAAAACAACAAACAAACACATTCAAACACAAATTGCAGCACAAAACTGACAGTTTTATTTACACCACATAGAATGGTGTGGATGGGAAAACTCTTGGAGGGAATGTCTTTTTTCCTGCTCTAGGACAACCTGATGCTAATTTTAGCTTAAAGAAAAAAATATCTGACACTGTGACTTTTACAAAAGCCAAGACAACCGGGAACAAGCAGGTTTGCGTGAGACGGAATTTTTCCTCTCCATTCAATGAAGGGTTGAAATGAGTGCGAGAGAGAGCTGGAGTTTATAGCATGTATTACTGGCTTCCTGTGCCACTTGAGAAAAACAAAAACACCAGGGTTGTGTGTGCAGTTACATCACACATCTGATACTCTCACAACCAAAATGAATGAATAAATGGATGAAAACAGCACTAGGATGAAAACACTGCATCCTTATGTTTAGTAACTAGATAAAAGACTTGCCCTTGTGTATTTAATGTACAGTAGACTAAACACTACAGATCACACTACATCCTTCTTCCCTTGCACTAATATTAGCACTGTTGGTAAACACGAGGCAAGAAAGGCTGTGAAAACACTGTTTCTTTATTGTTTAATCTCTTGCTTAAAAAAATGACTTGCCTAATTACTCTAACTTGCCTAATAACCTAGTTCAGCCTTTAAACTGCACTGTAAACTGAATTCTAGTATCTTGAAAAATATTTAGTAAAACATTATGCACTGTAACCATGAGTTATTAAAACTTATGTTTAGATATGGGTTGAAAAAAATCTTCCCTCCCTTAAACAGAAATATTGCGGGACAAAAATACAAGGGGGCTAATAATTCAAGAATGCTAATAGTCAGACTTCAACCATTTATATATACACACACATTTATGTTATGTTTATTTTTAAACTCCCTCACTCACTCAACTTGATGCATATAGGCATGTAGACATGGTCAAGATGATCTGCTGCAGTTCAAACCGAGCATCAGAATGAGGAAGAAAGGTGATTTAAGTGACTTTGAATGTGGCATGGTTGTTGGTGCCAGACGGGCTGGTCTGAGTATTTCAAAAATTGCTGATCTACTGGGATATTCACGCACAAACATCTCTAGGATTTACAGAGAAAGTTCTGTGGGCAGAAATTGGCATCAACATTATGAAAGTAAGGATCCATGCTGCCTTGTATCAACGGTTCAGGCTGGTGATGGTGGTGTAATGGTGTGGAGGATGTTTTCTTGGCACACTTTAGACCAATTGAGCATTTTGTCAATGCCACAGCCTACCTGGGTATTGTTGCTAACTATGTTTATGCCTTTATGACCACAGTGTACCCATCTTCTGATGGCTACTTGCAGCAGGATAACGCACCATGTCATAGAGCCCAAATAATCTTAGTTGGTTTCTTGAACATGTCAATGAGTTTACTTTACTCAAATGGCCTCCACAGTCACCAGAGCTCAATCCAATAGAGCATCTTTGAGATGTGGTGGAACGGGAGATTTGCATCATGGATGTGCAGCCGACAAATCTGCAGCAACTGTGTGATGCTATCATGTCAGTATGGACCAAAATCTCTGAAGAATATTTCCACTACCTTGTTGAATCCATGCCACGAAGGATTAAGGCAGTTCTTAAGGCAAAAGGGGGCCCCAACCCAGTACTAGTAAGGTGTACCTAATAAAGTGGCCAGTGAATGTATACAAATTGTTAAAAGTTTAAAGCAATGTGTTTGCTGCTTTTGTACTATTTGTCTTAAGTACAATCCCTGTTCATTGAAATAATCCCCTTTTCCTTTTCTTCGATACGTTCGAAATAATGAACACATTCTTTTACTGACAGTGTGATTCATTGTGACTATTGTAATTTTGATTCAGCAATTTACTTTTTAAAAGCTAATTAATTCAACTAAAAATTTACTTCGTTTTCAAAAAAGTAATTAAAATATTATTACTTATTTTTTTTAAGTAATGAATTACTTTACTACAATCGCCTCACAGCAAGAAGGTTGCTAGTTCAAGCCCCAACTGGGTCAGCTGGCATTTCTGTGTGGAGTTTGCATGTTCTCCCTGTGTTTGCGTGGGCTTCCTCCGGGTGCTCTGGTTTCCCCCACAAGTCCAAAAACATGTGATATAGGGTAAATTGGGTAACCTAAATCATCCGTAGTGTATAAGTGTGAATGAGTGTGTATGGATGTTTCCCAGTGATGGGTTGCAGCTGAAAGAACATGCGCTGCGTAAAACATATGCTGGATAAGTTGGCGGTTAATTCCACTGTGGCGACCCCAGATTACTAAAGGGACTAAGCTGAAAAGAAAATGAATTAATTAATTAATTACTTTACTTAGAAAAGTAATATTATTACGCTACTTGTGTTACTTGTAATGCGTTACCCCCAAGACTAGTTATGGTTATCTGGCTATGACAAAATATCAGAAACACTGTGAAACTGCCCATTTACACAATCAGGAAAATAATAAAAACAATTCCAGTGTTATGAATCAGTCTGGAAGAGGATGTGTTAATCTTGTCCCAACACAACTGTAAGTAGGAGGTTTGACTCAAGTGGCCAAAAAATGTCCAAGAATCACAGCAGAATTGCAGTTAGTTCTTGTAAGTCTTCCAAGTCTTAAAAGCTATAATCTGACATCACCACATAAAGGATTCACGAAGAAAAAAGCCAATATTTTGATCAAAAGGGTTAAACAATAAACCATTTTTTTTAGCCTTCTTCATTTATGTTTTTACTAAGGGTGCCAATAATAAAGGAGGGTGCTGTAAATACTTCCTGCTACTGGCCAACTTTCTCTTTTCCATTGACATCATATAAGATGATGAACATTCAGGATGGTTTCCACGACCGGTGGGAATGTGCTGGAGGAGAAGCGGCTCTCTGACGCAGATCTGACAGGTGACGGAGGCAGTCGAGGGCTGGAAAGATTTCAGTCTTCTGTTCATGGAAATTCAACAATAAATGTTTCACATAACCAAAAGACTGGAGGAAAATATCACGCACGATTCAATTCGACTAGGATTTATTAGGTTATATTTAGATTAAAGGGAATGAAAATTCTGCCACACTTCACTTGTTCAAAACTCATTTCTTTCTTCTGTTGAACACAAAAGAAGATGCTTTGAAGAATGGTGGAAGCTGACACTCACTGACTTCCAATGTCATTATTTTCCTACTGTGAAGGTCAATAGCTGCCAACTACACTGCAAAAATGATTCCTTGGATTTACTACATTTTTTAAAAGGTAAGTGGTTGTAACCAATTTAATTGGGCTGAATTTAAATGAACAAATTAAGTTGAACATTACAAAATTTTATTTGTTTGTTTAAATTTAACCCATACAAACTATTTGCTACAATTTTGCAGAAATCATTTTTCACTATACCAGCATTGTTTTAAATATCTTATTTTGTGTTCTACAGAAGACAAAAACTCATAAAGATTTGACTCCACATGAGAGAGAATAAATGATGAGTGAACAATCATCATTTGAACAATCAAACAATGATAATAGGCATCATTTGTTTTGTGCATCAATCAGGCCGTGAGTGTTCCTGACTGACAGCTCATCAGTCTATCTGGTAGTGTTTTAGCCTGCTTGTTATAATTTTGCAGTAAAAATAACATCTCCAAATCTTTGGCAACCTGTTGAGGTGTTGCACATGAAAAACATTATACTCCAACACACCAAAAAGTGCTATTTATTAGGGATGCACTGAAACTGACAATTTTAGATGCACTTGGGTGAAAACTGAAATCAAAAATGCTTTGTAACAATTATTTATTATTTTATTAAATTATCTAATAAATGTGTGACTTTGTAAATTTAACATAACGTATATTGTACTGATTTAAAAAAACACACACTACTTAAACACGCACCCTGCTGCTCTTCCACTTTGATCAACAAACTGGCCTTTACATAGTGAAATGAATGGGTTTCATAGTGCAGCGCTTTCCATGTCCGGTATGCAAGCCACTTATTGCCACACAGTGATTATAGTTGAAGAAAACGTAAAACCAGTGCAGCATTACCTTCTTGGCTCTTATTTTCAGGCCTTTTCTCTAATTATTTTAGGCGGTCATGCATCTCTACTAATCATTTATACTGCTACACACTGACAATTTATGAGCTCAGTCTAAAGAACAGCACACCATAACCTTAAAGCAAATATATTTATTTACAGATTGGTCTCAGTCACATAACCACTAAACAGTGCTATGAGATCCAGTGAGATAGCATTCAAGTTGAGCTGAGGATTCTTTGAAACCACAAATATCTCTGTAATTTAAACCTTTATGGCCAGACGAAACAGCTCAATATTCTTAAAAGCACTGACCCAAGAGAAACACAATGTCACAGTGATACACAAATCACCAACATTTATTATGAATTTGTTGAAACATGAAGCGTAATGATACTGAGGCATAATTGAGAAATCCATAGTTTGAATAATAGTCACAATATATACATATATTTATTTAATTTTATATTTTGGTGATTGTGCTTGATTTAATTTTATGCTGTAAGTGTGTTTTTGGGCTAGTATCATGGCTGATTTAGGCCTGCCTTGAATAAATTAATATGGCACTAAATTCATCAGTAGGTCATTTAATGAGTGATTCGCTGATTTAAAAAAGCTGATTCATTTAAAAAGCAGCAAGACCCTGGCTTTATAAATGATTAACTGAATTACTGCCTTAAATAATGAATTCATAAGCACATTAATTCTAGAACAAATTATTGCAGTGGTGATATGAAATGTGCACAGATGTTCTGCTTTGGCTTTATATGGAACTATTTTTGTCACTGAAAAAAGAATCTGACAGAATGTGTGTCTAAAATGTAACTCAACATTAACCTTGTTTAAAAAGCAAACTTTTATTCTTACTTAACTACTGCAGTTTTATGCATTTGCATTTATAACTAAATGCATTTAGGTTACTTTTTTGTAACAAACACCACAGAAACCATATAATTACCATTTACCATGTTAGTGAGGTGTTATGCCTTGTTTAACCTGTGGTTATCATTATCTACAAACATTTTATTCTATTAAACACCAATGGGTAATTTAAATGCAGAAATGACAATGCTACCATTTTTTTTACAGATGTTACTGTTACTTATTTATTTATTATTAGATGTACTTTTTTTATTAACAAAAAGGGTTTTACATCAGCATCTCGACTCAAGCTACTGTCAACCTGCTGTGCATGAAAATGCACATTATTACAAAATAATAGATTTTGCCATTATTTACAAAGCCCATGCACACACACAAGTTTTCATGTTCTAGCAGACCTGTAATAACAGCACATAAACAGTCTCTCGTGTGGCCTATTGATATAAAGTACCAACAGCAAACTCCCTGCACAAGGACAGTTTTGAACTTCCATTGTATTGAAGGTAAGCTCAGATGCAAGTTTGAGCCGTCTACATCAGATAAGAACTCTAAACAAACAGACAAGAGCTTAAACTAATCTTGTGCAGCTTTACACGCTACAGAATATATACAAGTTTATGAGCTGCAAAAAAACAAACACACACAAAAATAAACACCTACCTTGGCATCCCAGTCTTTATTCAGGTAATATATGCATGTGACACATCTCCCATCTCCATTAGGGTTATCCACATGCCTTACATATCCTGTCCCATTGCCAGGGTAACATGCCACCATTGCCTAAAAAAACAAAAACAATAATATTTATATTTTTAAGTAATTTTATTACTGTACCAAAGTAGCCAACCAAATAGCTTTTTTCCTTTGAGCAAAATAATTACTATTGTTTTACTTTATATCATGATATATCCAGAGGAAATATGAAGACATCCAAAAATATGTCACTCAGTGTAACAACAGTTTATATACCTAAATATGTTGCTATTTACAACAAGGATCATTTGATGACATGATATGACATAAATATCAGGGTTCAACACTAAGGATTTTTTCTACTGGCCCAGTGGTTCAGATTTTTACTTGCCCTGACAAAACATATTTTGAATAATGTGTCAAAGCCAAACATAACTGTATTCATGCACTTTTTATTCAGCAGACAATTAAAAAAATATAATAAAAAAGCAAAAATGTGCACTTTAACTTTGACACCCACAGACATCGTCACAAAATAAAAATCTGAGAATTAAGACTCTCATCCATAGCTTCATTTCAATTGTCAAGTTTTGTAAAAAAACTACTGAATTAATCAATCTATTAAAAAAGCCTTAGCTAGAATTATGCATTATAGGCTTAAACTATAGAGTGCAGATCAATGTTGATCTTTCATTCGAGGTGTCAGTGCAAAAATGAACGAAACAACACACTTAAAACATAATAGTATAAGGAAAAATTATCAGGTGGTAATTTCAGTCAATTTTCCTAACAGATAAACAGTACTCAGTAATATTTGAGCATGCTTTCACTTTCGTATTCGACATGAAACACACATTTACTGGTAGGAAGTAACGATCCTGTAACAATCCTGTCTACTGTCCCGAGTGTCTCGCATGCTGGCCCAGGGCCATCGGGCAGTCCTTATTGTCGAGTCCTGAATATATAAATATACAGTTATGCTGAATGACAATTGACTATTATTTCAGTCAAACTTTGATATTTATTTTCATCCCAAAAAATAAACAAATAAATTTAATAATAATAATTAAAAAATGTTTTTTTAAGTAAGGAAATTTTACTTGCATTTAATAACCTTTGTATATAAAACTATCACTTTATCATTTGTTTGTGTAATACATTTGATGTAAAATACAATAAAAGACAAAAAATATAATGAAATACATATATTTTTATCATGAATCGTATAATGAGGGTCAAACAAATACCAAGATAATATTCCAAATAGTTTAAAATTAAAACAAATAAATCAGAAAATTTCAGAATAATGAGAATTATTACGATAAAACCCAACTAAAATTAAAATACCCAAAATGCAGTAAATATCAATCAATACAAACAACATCAGCATTAAAAACAATTAAACAGGTCTTAAAATGATCAATAAAATAAAGTATTATTCATATGATTTCTCTATATATACACAAATAATGCAGTTCAGACAACTGAATTCCACTGTAGATCCAGTATGATACCGAATCACACAACTACATGAATCAAAGTGAAAAAACTAAGGTGATAACTGTGATATTGTCAGGCTTGTGATGATCCTATCTTTTAATCTTGTTGAATCTGGGTTAGGAGGCTGAGGGAACAATGAAGCCATTGCTGAAGCCTTTCCTTTGCAGAGGTTTTTCCTTTCCTGCTCTTCCTCGGACCCTTTTATTTTGGTCTCCGGGTTTACATGGAAAGTGTTAATTAATCACAGAGGAAGAAAACAAAAAAAATAGCCGTGTAATTGTATTTGTGCACATCCGTTAAGAGTGTTACAAAAGGGAGAACAAGTCAAAAGCCCATAAAAATAGACAGTCGCCGCATGTGACCTGCGCATGACTTTGTCGAACTACATTTCTGGAGAAAACATCTACTTCCTTATAATTAGACGCTCAGAAATAACTTGAAAGGTTGGAGAATATTCATTCAAGTATGAAAACATGTCAAATGTTAAACAAGGCCGTGACTAATTTCAGCATTCAGCTTTAAACATTAACTCTTGTGCGTCAATTTCAACTAGTTACACAATAAAAGACAAAAATATCTACGTCAAAAAAAATATTTTTTAAATATATCATGTTTTCCTTTCCAGTGATGGGTTGCAGCTGGAAGGGCATCTGCTGCGTAAAACATATGCTGGATAAGTTAGCGGTTCATTCCGCTGATGTCAACATTTTATTTGAAGAATTTTTTATTTTAACCCTTTAAGTTATAGCTTGTTTATATACACTCTTGTTTTTATTTAAAACATGAATTTCTCCATATATTAAAGCCTGAGCTGTTTTTTATGTATTTATTATAGTATTATTAGTCTTGGATAAGCCTTTTTTTATCTAATTTGATGCAATATTTTTTGTGCAGCATTCAATTTAACAGAAACTACCACACACAAACATTCCTCAGTATATACATATAAAACACTCTCTGAAATCTATACCAATACAGTCACATTATTATAAATTACAGAATTTGAATAATTTTAGCCTGCAGTGTTCAAAAGCAGAAAACAAGAAAAATATATATTATTATCTCCCTAAAAAATGTGCCAAAAATGACAGAATTCAAACTTTTTAAAAATAGGGCAAACATTTTAGGCCTTGTTAACAAAGAATGTTAACAAAGAATGCTTAAATGGCACTGGGATGAAATATTGACAAATATTGAAATATTAGAATAAATGAGGGTGAATATAGTTAGCTGGGCATGGGACGATAACCGTTTTCAAGGTATACCATGGTTTAGAAAAAGTCAAGGTTTTAAAACTAATTAAATTTTTTGTATTATATCGTTCCTAAGGTATATGTAAGATTTTTTATTTACAGTTTACATATTTACAACAGTATCTCCAGCAAAAAAATATATCCAAAGATGCTGTTTTAAATTATAACGCAATCAGTGTTTTTGAAACTAATGAAGACAGCAGAAGTCAATGATTTATTTAAATTTTTTAGCCTGACATGTTTACTGCTCCAAAATATTATAAATGTTTCTCAAAATAAAATATATTGGCTGTTTCCAAAATCGTCTACTACTCAATAGGTGCTGCATTTGAATTTGAACTTACTACTCAAAGATTTAAATAGTATGTCATGCCTGCTTATTTACCATTTTTGAATGCTCTCGCAGTACATCATGGGATAGTGTAGTGTGCATCGGATGCGCACTTTAGAATCTTACTGGAAGTAGTAGGTCATCCGGGTACTTCTGAATACTACATATGGCTCACATACAGTTTTTAGCGTACTATATAGTATGGAAGTATGTGATCGGAAGCAGTCATTGTGTTCAAGGCAGAAAAAAGTTATTGTTTTTACCCAGACATTTAAAAAGAATATATTTTAGAGCAGTCATCACAATACCGTGAAACTGTGATATTTTTATCCAAGGTTATCAAACTGTTAGAATCTTATACCAGCCCATGCCTAGCTACAGTGGAATGAAATGTGCACCGTAAAATCATTTTTTATTTTGTTTATACAGCGAGATGTAAATTAGTAGGCATGGCCAACTCACATGCAGCATGCATGAGGCTGAGAAAAAAAATGGCAGTGGTGCCAATTGCTTTATATTTTTAACAAGTAGTGACTACTTAGTTTCAATATTTAAACAAGAATTGAAATTCTTTACATTTTGTATTTTTGAAAGAAAAAAAAAAGATATTTGCCTACACACTTATTTTTCATAGTTTTATTTTCCATAAAATAACATA
>CAIGQZ010032461.1:14267854-14280226 GCA_903798205.1 Danio tinwini | reverse complement strand
AGAGAAACACATATACACAATCGTACTGTTTGATATCGTCTTGTGAATGGATAATATATAGGTTAGTGTATGCTCCATTCAAACAGTTTTGTTTCTGTCAGATTTGTGTTTTTTACTGTTAAGCGCCATCTATTGACTGAATAATGCACAGGTTAGTGAATGCTCTATCAGCTCTATTCAGATGTTTTCGTTTTGGTCGGCTTTGTGTTTTGTGGCAACTAACTGTAATAAACTGGATTAATTTCAGGCAGAATGGGTGTTTTGCTGAATAAATGGTGTTTTACTTTATCCCCAACTAATCCTGCAACATATATTTTGTCAAGCTTTGATTTGAGAAAATAAATAACAGTGATCACATATATTCCAGTCAATCACAGACTGGTACCTCCCACAAACAGCAGTCTGCCAAGTATATAAACCAAGGACACAAATCTATGAAACAAACAAAGATGTAAAAAAAAAATCAGAACAGTAACGGTCCTAACAGACACACACCCTTTCACTCACAATAGCACAAAGCTTCAAACGAGCACTACATGACCCCCCCTTAACATCTCTCCTCCCAAGCTTCGTAAAGTCTATAATTTGATATTAGATTTCCAGTGAAACGGCATCATCGTTCCCGGAAAAAAAACGACAGTAAAGAAAAACAACACATGCTGAGAAAAATCTCAAAGCGAGTATACAAGAGGACTTTTTTTCCAACAACCACATAACAGTTAGCGCTGCTAGGGTGTGACTGGTTGTAAATCACTCATCTCAAGTGGAAGACAAGAAATGCAGAAGTCACAGAAAGGCCAAGCTAGGACCAGTCAGCGAGACGTTAGCTATTGTTATCTTTTTTTCACCGGTTAAACTTATCTGGATTTAAAATGTTCAGTCTTTGCTTTAAAAGAGAGACATTTCCAGCCAAGTGCAATGGCACGCAATGCACAACGGATCACAATACATGTGACGACATTTCAACCTGAACTGTTTTCCCTGGCGGCAGGTGCAAAATCGAGGGACAACGTAAACAAAGGCTGCAGGGGGAAGAGCGTGAGTGTGTGCTTTAGCCAAGGGGAGAAGGAGATATAGGGGGAGAGGAAAAGACAGACAAGCCAGGACAAAAAAGCAAGCTGAGGGCATTGACGCAATCTGCGAGCCCCCCACGTGAATGGGCTGGAGCAGATAAGGGTGAAATCGCTCAACGGTGCTTCAATCATTCAGGTGGGAGCCAACTGCGTCAGAGAGTATACGGCACGCAGGGCATGCTGGGTTGAGAAAACAACCAGGCGAGGAAGGGGGTGGGTGGATGTGGATGGCAGGCATTAACATTGTGCAGCGAGTTTTGCGTCAGGATGCCATGCCGGCAGTCTCTCATCACCGCCTGCAAGGATGCATGACCGCAGACGAGGGTGAAGGAGATGTAGGAGATGCATGCCATAGTACCAAAAGACAAAGAGCACTTCAATCAGTGCTTCACTGTTTGTGTGTATTTCAACACAGTTTTCAGCAATACACTTTTTTATTAGACTTGCAATGTTTACCAACATTGATAACAAAAGAAATTTGATATTGCATTAGTCAATAGAAGCAAAAGAGTGTTGTAATTTTTATTAATGTGGCAGGTGCTAGAAACAAATTTTGTAATCTCTCCAGTACTTAAAAAAGCCTGTTTTACAATGATATAATAATAAAAAAATCTAAAAAGACTTAGGGCTGGGCAATAAAATTAATATCAGTATTTATTGACCGAACACTATTGTCAATAATAATAAAAAAAAAGATTTGGTATGTAGTTTCGGTAAGAATCGTTATAGTTTTATTTAAATGTGGCTGCTGAGCACGTGCCTTGGAAGCAATGCCAATAAGTTTAGGGGTATAAGTCATTTCCAATGGAGTAGTGAAACTTGCACAAAGCGCAAATGGGACAGACACGCACATGGCAATACATCTAGTTGAAAAACATCTGAACTTTTCCAAATGCTGCGAGCGCACCAAGATTCATTTAACTTGAACAAACCAATCTGCTACACACTTTGTATGGAATATACACATTTCAGTAATAATGGTAGACTAATTACCTGGAGACAAACACAGAGCACCCAAACACTGCAGTGCTTTTTATTTTTCTCCATAAACTTGCATTGGAGCTGCAGCAATGGTTTGTCTGTTTGTCATCATCTGAGAAAATGGTTGATGATCGTCTAGTTACAAGACACGCCATAGAAAATGGTGAAGGAAACCACGCACTCGCACTTGTCACTTCAGGTCAGAATAACAACACACGCGAAAATGAGTGCCGTATGGCAGCAGTGAAGAGATTGTAAATAACAAAATATGTAAGGATGTCGCCAAAGTGGCTTTTATGTTTCTTTTCTTGTGCATCCCAACCACTAGCCCCTAATCTAAAAGATTTTTTAGCATAGTGGTAATGTAGTCATTTAACTTCACAATTGTTGTTATGTTGCAGTATGTATTTGAATAATGGCTGGTTCTTTACTTGAAAGCTCAGATTTGATTATAATGATTTATTTTGTTTACAGAGTTTGAGGTTTACTGTATTATTATTATTGACATTACAGATGGTGATCTACCTTTACCATTGCACACACTTTTTAACATTTTATCAAGTTTCTGTATCTCTTTAACATACTGTTTATTTTATTAAAGAGATGAGATATTTAGTTTAAATATTTTAGTTTTGACTATTAAAACTATTTGCCTTAGAAATGTTGGTAAATTAAAAGTGTAAAAAAAATCCTAATATTCCTAAATGTACTGTTAAAAATATTAAATAGTTATCGATATCGAATTATACAAAACATGATATTGTGATAATTTTCTTTTTGCAATACTGCCCAATCCTAAAAGACCATCTTGTCATTTACTCATTTTCATTTAGTTCCAGACCTGGATTTTTTTTTATGTTTGGTTGTTTAAAAGGTTAAGCAGAATGTTCTAGCTGCTCTAGATATGAAATAATATGAAATTATGACTTTTATTTGGCACAGTCTGACAGGAATTTTGTATTAACAATATTTTTATTTGTGAATATTATCATCTAACTGAATTATATAAAAAAAGAAATCAACAGAAAAACCAATGTACATTACTAACTCAATAAAATGTAATTATTATTTATATGAAAATAATAATAATAATTATTACTGATGTTGTTGTTGTAATTGTTAAATATATAAAAACAGTACAATTACCATTTAATTTTTAAGAATGTTTATTTATCTTTCTGCTTTTAAACATTAAACTATTGTTTGTTTGCTTGTTTTGAAGGTGCTTTTTACAGATTTTTAAAGGTATATATGCATTACAAGCCTGGAACGGTATCCTAGAACTATAAGTAGATGTAAGTGACTAAAACTCAGCACATGCAGAGATGGAGTAGCATTTACTGCAAACTGATGTCCTCTGAACACTGAAAATGCTGAGCTTCTCAATTGAAAAGGTCACAGTGCTGCACATCAGATTTCATGTTTATATAAATTACAAAGCAGCATCTTTATTTTGATAGGCTAAAAAGACAATGTTAATTTTTTTACGAATAAATTACCAACCAATCATTATATAGATATCCTAATGTGTTAATCAAGTCTGGGATCATCATTTACTTTAACACAGCTCAATAACAGTGATTTGTTTTCCTGGAAAGAAACCCTCGTGGGTTTACAATGTGTCCTTTCTTCCCTATGTGAGCTGCGTATGGTCTTGACCTGCTGCCGTCTCTTCCAGTCAGCAATGCAGAGCTGATATAAAACTCAGCTGCTGGACTTTAGCCAGACAGACAGTTCTAATAGTCTAGCTACGTGCAGAGCGTGCAGCTGCACTGCTGTTCAAGCACTGAGACTCAAGCAGACTGACACCACACTACACCATTAATAAACACCTTGAGGAAAAACTCATTTTAAATATTTCCCAAATTATGTTTAACAGAGAAAGACATTTTTCACAGTATTTTCTATAATATTTTTTCTTCTGAAGAAAATCTTGTGTGTTTTATTTCAAGCTAGAATAAAAGCAGTTTTAATTTTCTTTAAACCGTTTTAAGGTCAATATTTTTAGCCCCCTTAAGCAATGTTTTTTTCGATTGTCTACAGGGCAAACTACTGTTAAACAATGATTTGCCCAATTATCCTAATTATCCAAGTTAAGCCTTAAAATTGCACTTCAAGCAGAATAGGTTGTTTTCACATGACGTCATTGATGACGCACAAATTTAAGGGCAGGAAGTGATTCTTCTGCATATAGGAATCGCTATCAGAACATCAAAATGTTTGTTTTATGTTGTTTATAATTGTTTAAATTGGCCAAAATTAGAAATGCCGAACAGCTTCTATAGATTTGCAAAACTTTTTGCTCATAAAGGGGAGAAAGTTCAAGAAACTGGATTAAAAATGGAAGAAAAGGCAGAAGGTAATACATTTTTTTTATACATTCATGTATACAAACATTTTTTAACATAATAATTCGCCTGACAGCAACAATAAAGATTATATACAGGCCTAGCTGTGTGTATACATATGCTGATGTGTTATATAAAAATCAGATACAAACACCACCATACTTAAACAAAATCCAGAAGAATATAAATAACGTACCCTGCCATGTAATCGCTGCAATGAAATGTCAGTCTTGTTTTGCAATAATCCATCTTTACCGGCATTTCCGCAGAATAAACAGCTGTAACATTAACATCTATACGCGCAGCAGCTGAGAATGTTTGTTGATGGTAAGTTCATTGACAGAACAAAAAAAGAAATGCAATTTATTTAGGGTTTAATATCATATCAGCAGCATTGGCTATATTCATGGCAAAAACATATACTAATAAATACAAACATAACAAACATACATTGTAAAAAAACAACAAAAAGTTTACAAGTAGCAACAACACTGAAAAGAGTCATATGCAGTTCTTTTAGTTTGATTAAAGATAAATATTCTACAATTGCTCCAGACGGCACATTTCACTTAAAATATTTCCAGAATAAAAACATCCTCTAACATCATTGAAAAATACACATTCTATTAAAATGTCAAAATATTCTTACACAAGTCACAAATAGGTTTTTCTTCCCCTTTCAATAAATATGCATGTGTAAGTCTTAAGTGTCCAATTCTACATCTCGTATGTACAACTTAGTCATGTCTATTTTCAAAACGGTAATTATTTCTTTCATTTACAAATGGATTCACTTCATACAATTTGTCATTCCTACATTCATCCCATTCCATTTGCCATTTCTTATTAATATACAGATTTAAAACTCTGATATTAAAACAGGTTTAATATCAGACAAATAAATTTTACATTCTGTTATTTCCAATGAATCCCATATGAATAGGTATCCAGCAGAAAATAATATCAAAGTAAAAGAAATGCAACACTTGCGACAAAACTAGATGGTTATTATTGTGAAGCAGTTTTCTGCTTTAAAAAATTAAATTAATAAATAATAATGTAGACTATGCGTCTACGCTTTGTATGCTTTCATCTGTTGTTTCGTGGTGCCTGGAAGATATCTGCATGAGTAAAAACTAGGGCTGTCAAAATTAGCGCGTTAACGCACACGATTAATTTGAAATATTTAACGCGTAAAAAAAAAAAAAAAGTAATGCATTTAAAGCAGTTGCAGTTTGTTTATTTCCTGTTGTGGCCGATGTGTGTTCAGGGCCGGCGCGTCCAAATGCGACCTAGGCGGGCGCATTGGGTGGCAGAATAGTAAGCGAACCCCCTGGTCCTTACTTACGCGACACCCCCCCCTCTCCCGGTCACTTTCTATTTCAATTTCGGGTTGAGGGCGGCGTGATTCAGCTTGCTCTGGCCCTGCACGTGTGTAAAGTGCAAAGAAATATGGATAAGACCAAGGAAGCGCTTTTTTAGAAGGAAGGTTTCAGTATAAAACAATTAAGGTCGCATCACCTGGGAGTGCGCTGTACTGCTCTCTCTCTCTCTCTCTCTCTCTGTCTGTCTGTCTCTCTGTCTTGTCTGTGTGCGTGTGTGTTGTCCCCCTATAATGTCAATAGACTGGACTGTCTTAGCAACTGGCTAAATGTTAAGGAGGACTAAGCAAAATTGTTTCTACTTTATAATTAATGTTCTCAACTCGCAATACAACTTTACAATGAATACAATTGTTTGTATTCAATACTTTATCATTATTATTGTTATTATTATAATTTTCCAATTTCTATATTTGCAATGCCTGTATTTAGAATTATTTTTTTTTGGATTCGTGATTAATCATGATTAATTACTTTCGTGATTAATCATGATTAATCACAGAAAAGTGTGATTAATTAGTAATTTTTTTTAATCAATTGACATCCCCAGTAAAAACTATGGTAATTTATAATAAACATGTTTTTGAAACACATAGTAAAGTGTATAATGTGTACAACTCTTTGTTAATGATTGCTACAGAATACTGTAGCATAGTAAACTGATAAACTGTAATAAATACTGAAGCATTAGTGTAAACCATGTTGATGCATTGTGATGGTGTATAATTATGTTAGCATAGAAAACTGAACTTCCTACCTTGAACAATTCGTTTATTACTACAGTTGTGACGTACAACAGCAGCAATATAATAATAATTAAACTGTGGTGATATATTATTATTATATTGTGCCGTACAACAGCAGCAATATAATAATATCACCACAGTTTAATTCAAGTAATTATCTATAGTATGCTTACAAAAAGTATAGTATTTACTATAGTATTTTTCATGTAACGTAATAGCTTATACAGTATCTATCGCCTTGGTGACAGGCAAATATATTAGTTCGATAGAAAACGTGGCCCTCTTCATGATATAAGGATCATGCCCAACATATGTGGTTATTTTATATTTATATCTCCTTTGAAATATGGTATAAATGCCAAAAATTCTGACTTTCCTCTATGTCTCCCATTCATTTTTTTACTTCCTGCACTCTGAATTTCCCACATCACCAGAACCACATGATTAAAAGCAACCTATATATAAACCGATTATTAGAAATGAGTTATTAAAAACTGCTATGTTTAGAATTATGTTTAAGAAATATTTCTGTTAAAAAGAAATTGGGAAAATAAATATACAGGGGGGCTAATAATTCAGAGGGATTAATAACGCTGACGTCAACTGTACATGTAGAGCATAAATAAACCCTCATGCATAAATAAATACACGCATACATACATAAACCCTTACAATACAGCCGAAAAATCAAATCATGCTTCATTGTGGTTCATTATGAAACCTACAAGTGTTTTACACATCAGATTTCCGCCTTCAAAAAACAACCTCATAAGAACCCTGCTGGTGACACGCAAGGTTTCCTGACATAAGGGGACAAAAACAAAAAGCACGCAACTAAACATTGATGCAGACGCAAAGAAATATTATACATCCTTCCCGGTGAGGAGGGACTTTCCAAAAGGAATAAACCACTTTATCGAATACGCTCAAAAACAGCCCGCTCTGACCCAGTGCCAGAGTATCTCTGGTCACGTAATGTAAACATGACCATTCAGCGATTCATTGTTTTGTACTGAGGCACACATTCTTCACCCTGACACCCAGAAGGGGGCCAGGCGGGAGGTGGACCAATGACAGGCAATAACAAATATTTTTAACACACACACACACACACACACACAAAAGTAAAAAAAAAAGATCATGGTTTCTTATTTCAGAAATCAAGCAGCACATGCTACATGTTTTAACACAATAAAAATAACCAGATTGATAGTCATTTATTTGTTGGTCAAAGCAGTGACATCTGTTGTAATAAGTTCGCAAATTAAGTGCTACTACATAAATAAAAAAATAATAAAAAAATGTACAAACACACACACACACACACACACACACAAATATCATGGTTTCATGGTATTGTGATTACTGCTCTGAAATATATTCATTTTAATTATTTCTGGGTAAAAAACTAAAACTTTTTGAACAATAGATTTTATTTTAACAATTCAAATATACCATTGGATTCTGCCGTCATCATTAGTTTCAAAAACACAGATTTCTTTACAGTTAACAAAAACGGCATCTTATAACAGATATATTTTCTGCTAGAAATACTGTTGTTCTAATAAACAAAACAAAAAAATTCTTACATATACTGTAGTAACGGTATAACAGATTTGCGTTTTAAAAGCTTGACTTTTCCAAACCTTGAAATATATACCTTTTAATGTATACCTTGAAAACAGTTATCGTCCTATACCTAGTGTAAATGTGTTTAAATTCTTCATAATTTCTAAATCTTCAAAATCTCCAGCAGTTTTTCATCCGGACTCTCACTCAATTGTAGTATCTGTATGGTTCAAAAAATTGTAATGTCTGCCAGTTACTAATGTCCAGGGTCAGACAGAATCTGTGAATATTTTTAGCTATTCTTGCACAGAATTATGTAAAAAAATAAAGAAGTAAAAATGTGTAGATTTATCTGGAATGATAGTAATAATAGTACAATATCTAAAAATGTAACACATGAAATAAATAAATTAATTAAAATATGTGGATTTATCTGGAATGATAGTAATAGTAATGATAGTATAGCATCTAAAAATGTAACACATGAAATAAATAAATAAATAAATAAATAAATAAAAATCTGTGGATTTATCTGGAATGATAGTAATGGTAGTATAGTAGCAAAAAATTTAACACAATAAATAAATAAATACAAAATTTGTTGATTTAACTGGAATGATAGTCATGATAGTATAGTATCTAAAAATTTAACACATAAAAAAAAATGTGGATTTATCTGAATTGAGAGTAACAGTAATGATAGTATAGTATCTAAAAACTTAACACGTGAAATAATTATATATATATATATATATATATATATATATATATATATATATAAATTTTATTCAAGGTTCGATTAAAATCCAAATCCAATTAGAATCACACGCTTGGTAAAAAGTCTCTCCTATAATACATCTACTAAAAGACTATATATTAGGGCTGCACAATATATTGTTTCACCATCGTTATTGCAATGTGCACATCCGGAATAGTCCCATTGCAGAATGTGCAATGTTGTCTATGATTACATTTGACTAGGAACAACAGAACACATGAGAATTGTGTTTAACCAAATGAAATGAAAGTTTTTTTATTTGTACATGTTTTTAAGGCCTGAAAGAGTTCAAAGTATTCAGGCACAATAAATGTTACTGCTTGTAACTTTAATGAAAGGGGCTGCATGGTGGCGCAGTGTGTAGCACGTTCGCCTCATAGCAAGAAGGTCGCTGGCTGGGAGCCCTGGCTGGGTCAGTTGGCGTTTCTGTGTGGAGTTTGCATGTTCTCCCCGTGATCGCGGAAACGGGTTTCCTCCAGGTGCTCCGGTTTCCCCCACAAGTCCAAGACATGTGGTATAAGTGAATTGGGTAGGCTAAATTGTCCGCAGTGTATGTATTTAAATGAGTGTGTATGGATGTTTCCCAGTGATGGGCTGCAGCTGGAAGGGCATCCGCTGTGTAAAACATGTGCTGGATAAGTTGGCGGTTCATTCCACTGTGGCGACCCCAGATTAATAAAGGGACTAAGCTGAAAAGAAATTGAATGAACAAACTTTACTGTACAAATAATTAAAGTTATTCTTAATTAAAGACTTTTGTAGGGTTATTTTACATTTGATTATTCCAGTTCTCTACCTGAATACTATTTGACTGCACCAAAAATCATAAAACACAGTATTACACAGTAAAACACAGTATTTATTTCACGTTTATCTTTTTTGTATTTACTTGTAATATTTACTACATTTTATGCATGATTCACTTCCCTAGTACAAACTCATCTCAATCATTCTAAATTAATACATTCTTTCTAAATAGCAGTTTTCAAGTCAACCGGTAAAATTATATATATCTTGCCATATTAAATCACAGAAAAACTAAATATCACAATGTCAGATTTGTCCAATATCATGCTGCCCTAATATAAATCCAACACAATCTCACGGCAATTCGTAACTTTTTGAATTAGTGGCTAATTCGTATGAATTTGTATGATCTAATTCGAACCATTTAGTACTATTTGCTCATCACCCAATGGTGGTTGGGTTTAGGGGCGGGGTTGGGTGCCATGCCTCCTTTTTTAAAATCGAATTCGTACAAATTAGCCACTAAACTGATAAAACGTAAAATACTTACGTTTCCTCGTGAGATCAGGCTGTATAAATCATATAAAAATTTGTTTTTAAAAAAATGCATATAAAAAACTTAATACATATACATTTACACATTTATATAAGAAAATAAACAGACTCAATATTGGGCTACAAATTCTGTGTGGACCTACTAATATGCCACATCGGCTCCATTTTCTCAGGATTGAAGCTTTCTGTTTGAATTGGTTTGGTTTTGTCAACAACACAACTCCTGCAGCCCCAAGTTTGTCTAGTCGCCATTACCATAAAGGCCCCTGCTCTGTTGTTTCATAACAAACATCAGCTTTCGTTCCTGTTCTCACTTCTCTCTCAACTCATCTTCTTTCCTTTCACCATCTGCGGCCTCAGTGAACGTATACATGCATATACTCTGCCTCTGATCCTCTATCATTTGACAAACCACAAAGCCCACTCACAGCTTAATATCAATACAAAACACAAACATATTATCCGTTCATTGTGTTTTATGTAACAGACTCTTTCCCTCCAGCTGAGTCAATGTCATATGCCTGCTGAGCATCCTGAACTGTCCTGCTGTACATCTGCGTTCATCACAATGACAATAAAAAAAATATGCGGTCACAGGAAGTGCTATCTATCACTTCCAAACAAGCCTTCTGCTATTCACAATGTAACATGCCATGCAAAGCATATGCATTTATTACTGTATTAATATTATGGATTAGGGCTACACAATATGGAAATTTTGCATTGCAATATTTTGTTTTACCGTGATATTTATAGCGATATAAATTTCACTAGATGATTTGAATAACTTAAGATTTCATTAATTTACATAAACTCGGATGATCAAGTATTTTTCCATGCAGTACATCTGCATAAATTACAATAAATTACATGTAAAATTAAATGAAGAAACAGTGCTTTATCGTTTTCAGGGCAGTCTAACAGTAACTGTAACAGCAAGTACAGAAATTGAACAATCAGATGTAAAATAACATGGTCATTATTGAAAAATATAGTACATTTTACTCAAAGGGTTAGTTCACCCAAAAATGAATACTCTGTTGTCATTCGGGCTGTGCGATATTGGAAAAATCTGATATTGCATCATTTTTTATTTTTCTGCGATAAATATTGGGATGTGAATACAGTTTCACAAGATAGTTGAAAAGCACTATTTGACCATATTTTCTGTAGAGTCTAACAGTATTCAGGTAGAAAAATGTAATAATCTCAATGCAAATTATGCTTCTTCTTTTTTTTTGCTTTGTCTCGTTTCTGGTCCAAATATCTAAAATTCTAAGATCAAGTAAAAATATTGTTTTGTTTTTAACTTATAAGGCAAATAGGTTTTCCTTAAAACAAGCAAAATTATCAGCCTGTTGGGTAAGTAAAATAATCTTGATTTTGCTTTGAAATTTAGACTAGAAACATGAGCAAAATTCTAGAGAAATACTTTTTTGTGTGCAAAAATCATATAAATTGTGTGCAGTAATAAATGCATTCATTAAACACAATTCTGTAGTTCTTGGTGAACTGTAATCCAAACTCAACATTGAGTATGTTGCGTTTTGGCTTTTGCGGATGTACACACTGCGATATCGATGCTGAAACGATATATTGGGCTGCTTTAGTTGTCATTAACTCTCCCTTCACTAGTCCCAAACCCATTTGAGTTTCTTTCTTCTGTTGAACACAAAAAAAGACATTTTGGACAAATATGAAAACTTGTAACCATTAACTTATACATTATTTTATTTTTCCTATTATGCAAGTCCTATACTACTTTTCAGTTTTCTTTAAAGTATCTTCTTTTGTGTTCAACAGAAGAAAAAAATCTCATAACAGTTAATAATCGATTGAGTGAGTTTTTATATTACAGTGAACTTCCCATTTAATAAACATGCTTTCCTTTAGTCATGGAAACATTGCTGCTTAAAAGGCAGTAAATAAATGTCTTAATTATTAATTTATGTTTCATAATGCAATGTTTTTTTATTGACAGTCTGATCATGGTGTACGTGACTGATCAAAATGAAAGCTTGGGATGGCTTGCTGTGGTGTACAGGGAGTGCATGTAAAAAAAGAACACGCACTCCTCCAGTTTGTGAACACTTTGTCTTTAAATAAAACACATTTCAAACATTAAAAAAAATAAAACGTCAAAAAAAAATTAAATCTAAAGATTTTACCATATTACTTACATACATACATACA